>JAZHYW010048317.1:0-12347 GCA_037355805.1 Ixodes ricinus | reverse complement strand
ACTAGATCAACTAATCGCCTACCTTTTACGCCTGACCCACTGTGGAGACGAAAAGCCTGTCTTTATTCTCCTTGAATCCCGGAGCCCACACATTTCACTGTCGTCTAAGCAATGGACCTGACGTCAATTTCGTTGCCTATGCTCGCGCACAACGGCGTGCTGGCTTGGAAAGATCGTGCACCACTGTTGTATATGGACACTGAAATGTTGGGTTCAGCATCCTTTTAAGCTCTATTCACACGAGGAGAAATCCCGGGGATTCTCCCCGGCACCTGCGCATCCCACGACGAAAACGTCAGCCTTTGCGCTGTGCAAAAGCCTCCCGTTTTCATCTCGTGATGCGCGCGTGCCGGGAGAAATCCCCGGGAGTTCTCCCTCGTGTGAATACCCTGAGTGGTGCAACGATATTCAGTTGGAATGTTTTTCACTTTGCACGAGCTTACTGGCCCTAGTGGGACTCAAGGATACTCGCACGCGACGCCACTGGCCAAGAAATTCCTTTGTTGCAGTGTAATTTCAAGGACAAAAACGATCATTTTCATTCAATCTCTCTTTTGCAAAATTTGATGACGTAACGTGGGGATCGCAGTACACCCCAATGACGATATTTGAATGCGGTTCATAGATTGGACCCGAGCATTGCGTGGGCGCTCGATTTGGGCTCGTGATAATTACTAGCTCGAGAAGCATTCAGGTAGTGGCCCCTGTCCAATCGCTGCAACGACGACAATAGCCGAGCCATAACAATGTCTGGAACTCAGCGCGTGTCCTGTGCTTTGCCAACCCCAGCGCGTGGCTATGATCAACATTGGCGGAATACAATCGGCTCCAGATCGCGTGGCCGCTTGTTCTGGCTGCGAGTTGAGGGGTGAACGCTGTTGGTTTTTCTTTAATTTTTTTCTGGGACTTCTATTGCGTGGGGTGAAAAACGAACGCGTGTTTCATAGGTCATTAACGTCAGGGATCCGTTCTAAGCGGTATTTGCGCAAAGTACAAAAATTGTTGCATTGCCCCTTTAAGGAGCTGCTCCGGCTGAGCTTCCACCATTGACAACACTAACGTCGCACGCGCAGCCAAATCCCGGCAGAAGTCAAGAAGTGCGTGTTTGAGTGTCAATAAGCTGACACTAAGTGAAAGCTACCTGCTCGTTGGACCAGTCATACGCCGCCCTTTCACCACGTGATCACGCCCCATTCCGTACCCACGCGCAGTGAGTGAGGTCAAATGACGGAAGGAGAGCTCAACCGCACCGTCTGCTTAGCGGTGAACGAAGTCTAATATACTAGAATAGGGTGTTTTCGTTGGAGACCACAGCTAATAAGTGGATTGAGCTGAGGTAGTCGGTTTATTCATTTCGGGTGGAACCAGCTGAAGATAAGCTGACAACAAACCGCCTTTTGGTTGTGAAAGACAACCAACCAGAGGTCGAGTGGTCTTTTTCTTATCTCCTTCCTTCCTTCCTCTTATGCTCAGCTGGTGCAACCGCTGAGCATAACAGAGATGATGATGCGCAAGCGTTCGTGCAACCGCCGACAATAGATGGTGCACGATAGATGGTGGATAATAGATGGTGCACGAGCGCTCGGCGGTTGCACGAGCGCTCGTGCAGCCGCCGGGGCTTCATCACAAAGCAGCTATCACGCGCTTTTAGCACGCGCGGCCAGCAATAGTCCATGGTAAGGTGAGGCGCAGCCGTGGGCGCAGCATAAGACCTTTTTATGCTGATGGCGTGGGATGCGCGTTGTGAGACAAGAAGCTCGCCGTCGGCATGCATTCAACAACCGCGGACTCGGCTACAGCCGCCAGTAAACACTCCGTACAGAACGCGAACCTCGTCCCTCGGACGGCGAGCGGAACGACGTCATTTTTGTTTACCGGTTGTCCCGATTAGGTCCAAACTTACCGTGGACGGGGATGCTTTCGAGCGACGCAGACCGGCGAACCGGGAAGTCAAAAGCCCGCGTCTTTCCTACGATCCCTCCGCGGTTCCGAAGCGTGTATATGCCTTCGCTATAGTGCCCGTCGACTTGTTTTGATCCCGACGAGACCAGGTGGTCGCTCTGACGTTCGTAGAGCAAGTGCGGTACGGGAGTCTCGATTCTACGTCGGGCTGCGGCCCTCTGACAGCTCGATGAACAATGGTTCGCCTCCTTCAATATCACGTCTGCGGTTTACGACCGATGACGTCGGAGCTGTTGGAAGGGGCCGTGACCAGCAGCCCCGACTCTCGGGCGTAGCAGAAGGGCTACTTTACGTCATTGTAGAGTACGCCTTAGCGTCTCGGCTGAGCACGTCCTGAGTTGTTAGCCGAACTCGCTGGAGCTTCTCGGCAAACAGTGAGCTAAGCTTTAGGTGGCGAACGCCACCAGGCGGCGCTCCAGTCACTGGCGTGGGAGAGAACTTCCGGTTCACAAAAATAATGAACAAAGCCACACCATAACACCGCTCTTTGAATTGTCGATGAGAAGTTTAACCGCAATTCTCCAGGTGAACGACGAAAGAACGAAGAAGCGTGAGATCTGTTTTCGGATATTCTTGTAAACCAACTTGCCACCTCCAAGACGTTAAATTGTACAGCCAAAGGCCCTCGTTGAATCTCAACTTCGTTGTCCGTAAAAAATGTATGCTTTGTAGGACTAGTGACTCGACAGTTTTCAAAGGACGGAGCGACAGGAAGTCGCTTAGGACGGAAGCGGCAGTTCATGTCTGTAAACAGCCAAAGGTCCCCTTGTCCAGTTTACTTCACTTCATCATTGCCATAGCAGGCCAGGTTATTGCCTTTATTTAGGTTCTACCATGTCCTTCTTCCCAGCATTGGCCTTTGTGGAGCTCATCAACGACTGTTGCAGTGGCTCGGTATCTCGGTAAGACAACAGAAGGTCAGCAATGGCGGCTGTAATTTGGCTCGTATGCAATGCGTCTATACTCGGGGACAACTTTGCTTGTCAATGCAGTCAAAGTTTCGGACACGCGTGCCCTCTCCCACTTTCAGCGCTGATTAAAGCCGCACGCACGCGCTCTTCCTCTCGTCGGAAATGCCAAGAAAGTTGTACCCGAGTAAGTTGGTAATAGCTGACTCCGTTGCTACTAAGCGCTATGCGATGAATTTTCACAACGCTCATACAAACTGCATTCCACACCACAAAAGGTGTACGTCCTTCTTGGAAGATGAAAGGAGGAGGGGGTCTTGTTTTGAGCAAGCGTTGTGCTGTGAAGACCACGCTTTTAAGTGCGCTCCGCATGCTCAGAACAAGCTCACATTTATAGGCTGTTAAGACCGGTAACCGTGACGGCGTAAAATGCATGTTCCAAAAGAACTGTGGAAGTTCGCCGCGTTTGCCCGCTCATGCAACCGCGGAGTCACCTATGGCCGCCTGGGAATGTTAGCATTCACGTTAAAGGAACCATGAAATGAGTTCTGGGCTAGAATAAATTATTTTAAACTGGGATTTTACTAATCGCATATCGTTTCATGGGTTAAAAGGAAACTAGTACACGAGGGTAGAGGGCATAAACCCTGCATTTGCGGGTGCGAAATAATGAAAATATAGCGGACTATTTCTTATCTTCTCTCCAACTAAAGCTCTCCGCCTTTTCAAAGTCATACATCCATGGTACCTAAGCACATCAGCCATTTCCAGCTCAGGCATTCGACGAGGGCACTGCATCGCTCGGACGTATGCCCTCGTCGACGATCAATCCGTCGACGAATATTTGCATGCACGTTCGTGTCCAGTGAGTGCCGTGACGGCACTTATCATCACTTGAGAATGACAAGATCCATGGTGTGCTGAGAAACCACTGTAAGCTGGAGTCATCGCATACCAAAACCAACACCGTAAAAGTTCACAATCTGACATTGCTCTCATTTACCTCGAGGAGATGCAAAATTAATCAAACCGGCCATTCGCGGACGTCCGACCACGTCGGCAAGAAGGTTGGGAGGGTTGTTGCTGTAGCTCAACATTTATCGGCGATTGCATCAGATGCTAACCCGCCTACGCCCTAGACGGCTGGGAGAACTTCCGGTTCCGGGAAAATACTACGTCACGACCACGTGATTTCTTATTTCGCTTTTTAGTTAAGCAGAGAAGCTAAGGAGGAACAAGTTAACAAATCATTTCATGAAACGTCTGGAACACTGATTCACATGACGTTGATTATCCGCCATTTTGTTGTTCGATGTCAGCGTTATAAGACGTCTAACTGATAAGCTACTCTGCGCTACGCATTTGACGGTTTCATGTGAATCCTTGGAATGCTCGCTTGCGGTTCCCGCCAGACAGCTCATAGCAACAAAATGTTGGACGCAATAGACCCTTTCCGAAATTCAGTCTGGATACCTCTCTAACTATAAATATTGTCACCTAAGTGTATATTATCTCTGCATGCTAACGGCTGCCTTTGATGGGGAGAGATTGAACAGTCGCGCCTCTAGCGGAACGCTTCAGCTGTGG
Organism: Ixodes ricinus; assembly: GCA_037355805.1. Lineage (NCBI taxonomy): Eukaryota > Metazoa > Arthropoda > Arachnida > Ixodida > Ixodidae > Ixodes > Ixodes ricinus. The sequence goes on along the minus strand of JAZHYW010048317.1, from coordinate 7,890 downwards.
GGAAAAGAAACCGTATTTTCTTGTTTGTTTTTGATCCGAGAAATCGAAGATGACAAATCGAAGGCCGCTCCCCGTGCGACCAAAGCACTGGCATATATCCTCCTATATACCGACAAAGCCTGGCAGATCGCCACGAGAAGCGGCCACCGAAATGGAAAAGGTGGAGCGGCAGTCAACGGATGACAGGAGAGCCACGTGACTGGCGCCCCGCTGCGTAGACACGCCGAAACACACTTCTCCCGGGCGATCAAGTGTGTTTCGGGTCCTCGCCGCTGCCAAAACTGTCCGCTGACGTCCAGCGTTCCCCTAAGATTCCACGACGAATATGGCTCTTTGATGCTCTATGCTACCAGATCCTCGCACTCCAAATCTGCGACCGGGCACTCTATGGCTCCGTCGTCAAACTGTCAGGCTTTGTGAGTATAGAGTGCCTTCATAGTCATACACACACGCGCTTTTGCTTGAGTGGTGACATCTCAGCCATTTTTCCGCCCAATCGTTTTTCATGCATGTTGAAGTGTGCGCAATCCGGTGTCACTCAGCTCGAGCGCGTAGCTTTGGCTAAGGCATAGACGCCATTTTACCGCACAAGTAACGCTCCGAGTGCGCCAGAGCGTCACGCGCTGGCACATTCAGGACAACAATGGATGTCTTCACCCTGAGACAGGCAGACATGTAGGCATCCTATACTCTGTTTCACCTTGTGTTGTACCGCAAGAAAGGTTACAAGCGCGAGCTCCTTGCTCTAGGGCACATCTCTCCGGCACAAGCTCTCGTGCACCAAGGGCAGCTGCCAGCGCTATGAGCTCGTGCTTCTAGCCTTCGCTGCGGTACAAGATAAGGTGAAACGGAGTATAGAAAGGGTCTATTTCTTCAATGAAAACCCCTAGAGACATTTTGTTAAGAACCAAGGAGCATGCCACGAACGCAAACTCCGCGAGCTCCATGTGCTGTAGTGGGTGACAGCAACTGTTCTAAAGAAAGGTTCAAAACAAGTGGCAGCAACTGTTCTAAAGAAATGTTCAAAACAAGTGGCGCCTTGCAGGAAGCTATGTATCGCTCTGCAATTTATTACAAAGATGCAAGCAGGTGCGTGGAAGTTTACAGTGAAAAAAAAAGTCAAGAAATGAACTTACCTCGTTAAACAAAAAAAGAAAAAAAAACACCTACACCTGTTTTGGGCAATCTACACCACAACTTCGCAGACGATGCAAACATAGTGGGAAGGGCTGCCGACAGATGGCGCACGCCGCATCGAGAGAGCGCCGTCTGATTCGAGTTTTTTTGCGGGATCGTCTGCTATCATTATCCGAATCGGCCGGCGCTCCCTCGACGCGGCGTACGCCATCTCTCGGCAGCACTTCTCACTCCGCGTGCATCGTCTGCGAAGTGGCGGCGCAGAGTGTATTACGACGAGATAAGCGTATTTCTTGTTGTTATCACTGTAAACTTCCACCACTCGTTTCCACCTCTGTAGTAAATCGCAGCGCCAAACATTTTTGCGAGTCGTTTAAAGTGCCTTAAAATAGTTAGTTTACATGCTGTACATTAGCCCTGACAACATAGAATAAGAAAGTTGACGTCGAGTACAGTGTCACAAAATGCTAAAGAGGCGATGTACTGCGGTTGCTACATCATCCAAGCCGGTGCCAGCAGTAAAGAAATATCATACTTTATGCTTTCTGAAAGGTCGTGTGACTCAAGCAGTCTGCAACGGAGTGAGTGATTTGATTGTTGGGTTCTTGCACTCTAAACGCACATCACCGCCAAAAGCGGTTGTACGAAGCTCTTAAAGTCTTCGTGTTTCTTATTTTTCGACGTGGATGACCGCTGTAGCTCTGAGAGAGTGAACAAAAAAATGGCTGCGCTGTTCTTCGCCAGCACGCATATTAGAATCATTCAGAAAAGCTGCATATTTTACTAACGTTAGGGAATGGTCAAAGGGCGGTGCAACCATTTTTGTACTTTCCGTAAATATCACTAACCATGACGACACCATGATGTGCTCTTTTGAAGTTGTCTGATTGGTCGTATTAATGAAGTTCACCTTAATTAAATCCAGGAATTCATTAATGAATTCGAGGACTTGCATTTATCCCGGAAACTTTGAGGGAGTTCTTAGTTTGCTAGCTTCGAGTAACACGATGCCAATTAAATTTCAGGTGGGATGCGTTTTGCGAAGATCTTGAAGCAATAGACCATTTGCTATATTACCCAAGCATCAAGGAGAATGCAGGGACTGATGTTCCACGCGCCACACGCGCATGCCTTCCCCGTATAAAATATTCGAAGTAAATAACCAAAATAAAGCGTTGACGAACGCGCGTGCAAGATACAATTTCTTTTGGGTTTTTGCTTTAGAAAATCTCCTACTGCTGAGGGCAGCACGTGCGGCGCGTGGAACACCAATCCCTGCATTCTCCTTGATGCTTGGGTAATATAGCAATGGGTCTATTGCAGACAAATTGGCAGTACGTTGGAGAATGTCACGATTGCTGATACGTCTAATAAAGAGAGTACGAGAAGGAAAGTAAGGTACTGAAAACCATGCTTTAAAACTCTAAAGCATGCTTCCTTTAGAGTTCTGGGAGTCATTATGCGAATAACACGCAGTTTTCTTTAACCATTTTGTTTTTGTTTTTTACGCTTGTTTTCTTCAATTGTGCTTATTGTCGAATATGCCTCATCTTTCTGGAACTGTGTTGGAGTGACTAATTCAAGTGTAATTGAGCGTGCTCAGCGTAAATTCATTCGTACATTGGTTGATAGTTATTTTCAACCGAATTATTTCTACAGTTACGAAAGGATTCGTAATCTCGTGAAATTGGACACGTTTCACGGCAAGAGAACGATCCGTGAATTGATGTATCTGTATAAAATTGTAAATGGCGCAATTAATTTACCAGCACCAGCTCTACCAAGTCACGCCAACTTTTCTGTTGGCTCCCACGCAAACCTCACTTGCTCTTCTAATAAATTGTAACTAGGGTTCCCTGTTTTCGCGGTTCAGAATCTTCATGTTCGGGGATGTTTTTCGGGGTTAACTTTTTATCACAGATTCGGGCTTTACCGGTGGCACGGATACTTGGAGGACGTCCCGGTACCGATAACAATTCGATAAGATACTAGAGAATCGAGATAAAGGGCGTGGTCCCGAATAAAGATGCAGCCTCATTGCACAGTTCAGTGTGTGTGTGTGTGTGGGGGGGGGGGATATATTCCCGATCCAACACGAAATAAAGATGCAGATAAGTATTTATTTCCGGGTAGTCTGGATTCTTCTTATTCGAGGAAAACTCCCATTCGAAGTTTTTCGCTCTTTTGCCTGCTTTGAGAAAATTGTCTCGGGGTTACTCTTCGGAGCTTGTCGGTCTATATCAAAACCCCGAAACCACAATTGTAAGTTATAATTATGGTTATTCACAAAACGTGGCACGGTGGCGAGTATAGCTGTGCCCGAGATGTAACGAATTAAAACATCATTTTGGTATCGGTTCATATAAAAACAAGGTTGGGTAATGCGGATTCTTGGCAAGTTGGCCCTGAAACTTTGAGAACATGATAGCGCTTCAAAACAGGGACGAGAGTAGGAACGAGACAACACAATGCGCTAACTTCAACTCGTTTATTCGTTTAAACAGTTGAAGTTAGCGTATTATGTTATGTTATTCTACCCTCATCCCTGTCTTGAAAGCTATTATATTCTCAAAAACAAGAGCCGGTGCGCAGCTCATCATATCGAAACTGAAGTCCGCAAAACAATTTACCTACAACGTGTCCTAAAAAATATATGTATAGTTTTCATCCTCCGCCTAAATGTTGCGGTAGCAGTTCGAATCAGATATCGTACTTTCAGAATTAACCGTTATCTCGTTCAAAAATCAAAAGTGATTTTAATAGAAAATTTTAATGGGAAAATTGGGCCCGCTTTTGCCCGTTTTCGGTAACTGGCGTTATTCAGCTCCATGTATTCGAGGCACCGTCGGCCGCCATTTTTCTATTGAAAATTTCAGAAAATCACTTATGAAGGTTTGACTGAGATAACGGTTAGTCTGAAAGTTGGCATCTTGTTTGGACCGCGATAAGATTGCATTTGGGCGGAGAACGAGCGTTCGGCGATGGCTAGTTTATTTTTGCGATGGAAAAAAAACTGAATGTCTTTGGTGGGACACCTTGTACTTTTAGAGTTGGGATGTATGCGAGTTTGGTTCATGTTTACAGGAGAAAATCGCAGCATACTGCAGCCCACGTCTGTTTTTTTGTTTTTTCTCACTTTTCTAAAGTTTTTATTTTTGTGCGGTGCGCGTGTCTTCTGTAAGTTTACATCTTGCTTAGCTCGCACGAGCCGAGTGTATACTTAGAATAAAAGAGATAGCCAGACACAAAACAAAATCTTTAAGTTAAAAGTATTGTACGCTTCTGACGTCCTTCCTTCCAAAAAAAATGTTTTTAACGAAAAGGGTGAAAGTTAAAGGGGCACTGACACCCCAAGGTCGTATTCGTTGTTGCTGTTGTCTAAAACTTTGCATGTTTTAGTCGATTAACCTAAAAATACCACAATACAAAAAAATTATACACGTGCGCGCGTATTTTGTTCGCGTTTTTCTTTAGCATTTTATTTTTTTTATTTGTGTAATCAATTATTAAATTTAGGAGTTTTGTAAGCGACATTTCAATAATATTTAATAGCGGAAATTATAAAACAATTTTTTAACGCAGTTGGAACGACTCTGGCTTTTTATCCTTCCTCAAAAACCATGGTGGCACTCGGCACCTGTCACAGTGAGGATTATCTAGAAGTCGAGATCGGACGAAGTTCGATATGGTTTCTAGAGTTGCCACTAGCCTCTGACGTTTGGCTTCGTGTGATGTGATCTGCTGCGGAAAATTCGTCGGAACAACATCACGCTTCAGCCAGGTACCCTTTAAACCACAAAGTGCTCTAGAGACGCTTGGGGCGACTCTCATAATCTCGTCGACAAAGTGTGGAGAACATATAGAGGACTTCGATCTGAAACCCTGGAGTAGTCCTTCAGGAACTGCAGCTTTATCAGGCCGCATTCTCTAACGCACTCTTCGGGAGCCTGCGCAGCGTACTTTCGGTTCTGACTCCGCCGCAGGGCAGCCTTTAGCAGCACCGGCGCTGCATGGCCTCTCACGTCGATCACGAAAATCAACTGCGTAGCCCTTCAACCCCACACCGTTAAAAAAGTGAGATCGCTGAAAGGGTTTTGAAAGAACTTCAAACTCGAAAAGTGAAGCGTCGTCTGCTGCATAGCGATGAGCACGGAGCAAACTTGGTTGATCGCGGACGAACACGATACTTCCGGTTGGGACGGTTCGGAGGCGGAGAGAAGCTCGAGTTGGCAGGACGACTCAATCTTCGACGTCACTACACTGGCGCCGATCGCGCAAAACTTCACACTCGGCGTTTAGAATTTTTTTTACTTTATAAATACTGAGTTTTAAAGCTTCGAATGTTGAGGGTAATATCCGGGATCGTTTTCAATCGTTAGGGTGATAAAAATTTAATATATTTGACTTCCGTTCTTCCGCTAGAAATAAGTGTTCTTCCCATCAACAAAGAACACCCGTTTGTTTTTACAGCGGAGCTGTTAAAGGTTAGTTTCCGCAGTGTCGTAGTCCGTCAGCAAACAAATGATGACACGAAACTCTGATCAGCTACCACCATCTATGAGCGACGGCGGAAACGAGACAGCCGGCTTCCCGGTTGTCTGGTTGCCGCCGTCGCTTATAGATGGTGCAACCTTTCCAGCCTTTCCACTCTGGCTTGCCAGACTTGCGGCCGGTCATTTATCTCATTTCTACCATAGAAATTTTTTTATTTATTTTTTTATTTTTTCGAAATAGTACTTTTAGGGAGAAACTGAAAGGTAACGTTCAACCCTTTTCGTTCAAAGATAGTTGTTGAACATTTTTTTTAACTTGCCAAAAGAAAACAGTTGTTGAATATATTTTTTAATACTGCCGCATTTATACGATAGCCTAATATAATATATAAAACCGTTTGACGTCCGCTGCTCGGTCATCGACGCATCATCCTTGAAATTTTTAATCGCGTTTCAATAAACTACGCGATGAAACATTATTGGGCTCCGCGCAGTTCACGAGTTCCAAAACCGGCCCGTCAGAGTAAACGCGAGTCTCTCGGCGATAATACGGTAATTCGAATGCGGCGGCTGTCGCCTAAAGCTCAAGGACCACGGGGCGTGATTTATAACGACCACGCATCCTGCTTCCCGATTGGTTCTTCTCTGATTGGTTCTTTGTGATTGGTGCTCTCTCTGGAGCTCCGCGCAGCAACGCGATTGGCTGCGGGTCAAGAATCAGACGATCGGGGACACGCTGGGGGATTCGCCCATACAAAATGTCCTATGGTCGGCTATAGAAAATTCTTTGTATGGTCGGCTTTCAGCTATTTGGCTCAATTAGCTAAAGAATTTTTCATGGCTGTCCTTAGCATTTTTTATGGTCGCCTTTATGGGCCTCTTTAGCTTTAGTCTATGGCCCTATCGCTGTCCAGCCATAGCGCTCTTTAGCTTGTCTAATGGTTGGCTAAAGACTTCTCTATGGCTTACCCTATGGCTCTCTGTAGCCAGCAAACTCTAAAAAAATATTACTTCAAGTAACATTTTGTGACTTATGGAACGCCACCCGACTTCTGAACGCTACATGCCAGATAATACGTACATGTCTGAACACACAGAATACCCAGAACACAAAGCAGCACACTGACCCACACAACGCAGCGACACCGGACCCCTCTCTTCATATGCTACGTTCGCCCTAGCTGTATATATGGCAGTCTAATTTTTGAATCCGACTTTTTCGGTGACCCATCATTTGTCCAAAAGCACGGAGAGGCGGAGCGAATATTACTCGTACTCTATACATTATTTAACTGTCTCTTGGAATGGCCCCCATCTCTTAATTCAACACCCTGAAAAACGCAAATGTAGATCATTAGGCTAATTAACTAAAATCGTATTAATTATCTTTTTGATCAGTTTGATGAATCACGTTGACAATGCAGTGATGACATGCAGTACACTGGTGCTGAATATTGCAATCAAGCTATTGCTTGATTGCGGTGTTCGGTGCCAGTGTAATTTATTTTCACTTTTTGGGGGTAATAATTAATTTTAATTGTTGCACAAGTATTTGAATGGATTTTTCAAACAAACAATATTACTGGTTTTCACGACTCGTTGCAACAGCAGAGAACATATCTTGGGTCACGCGGTTTGTCACCGGCATTACAGAAATTTAGTATTGAATTAATTTTCTAACCTGGAGTGTTTTTACTAAAACAGTAAGCGCCGGTAGTGATTTTCTATAGGCGTGACAGAATATATTGGTTCTTGGTCTTTAGACTCGGGGCCACAAATTTTTCTATAGACGGTTAAAGACCATTTATTGGTTTCCAGTCTTTAAACTCGAGGTCAAAGAATTTTCTATAGACGGGTAAAGAGCATTTATTGGTTCGTTGTCTTTAGACATGGGACCATGTAATTTTCTATAGGCGTCTAAAGAAATTTTTATTGATTCCCAGTCTTTAGGCTTAAGGCCATAAAATTTTTCATAGACGGCTAAAGACAATTTATTGGTTCCCAGTCTTTAGCTTGTAGCCATAGAATTTTCTATAGGCGGGTAAAGAAAATTTATTGGTTCCCAGTCTTTAGACACAGGGCCATAGATTTTTCTATAGCTGGCTGCTAGCTGTCTTTATGGATTTCCTATGGCTGACCATAGAGAGCCATAGGGGGTGATAGCCTGCCATTATAATTTTCATAGACGACCATAGACCATTTTGTATGGGCGGGGACCAGTAATGAGTCGCTTGAATAAACACCACCAATTAAATGAGCT
>JAZHYW010048316.1:0-105566 GCA_037355805.1 Ixodes ricinus | reverse complement strand
TGCTGGAAAAAGCGATGGAGAAACTTCATCGTGACGTCGCCGGTGGGAGGAGCCTAATCTCAATCGGCGGCGAACTCAACTGACAGGGAACTTCATCGCGGCGTGTTGATGACGTCGACGAACAGCGGCGATTGAGTTGTAACTACTCAGGATTTTTGAAAATGTCCCTAGAGGGGAATGTACAGCGCCGCATCGGAGGTTCTCGACAACAGCATTTTTATTGCAGAAAATGTAGGAATTCGGTACAATCTAAATATAATTGCAGGAGTGTCGGTTGGGTCGCATGGATCATGTCTTTTACGTAAGTGAAACAGTTTAGATAGTCTGCCGTGACTGCATCGCGATCGTGATGACTCGTACAGGTCGTCGTCGTCGTTTACGATCATCCTCATGCGAAGCTGAGTAATATTTTCTTATATTTGTAGGTTTTTCTTAGCATTTATTCCTGTTTATGTGGTAGCGTTACCCTGGTACTGTGCATGCGGTAGTAGACGTTTATCAGGGGTAGGCCTAGGGGGTTAGAATCACGTTGGCCACCGGGCCACGTGACGAAGCGGAGTTTTTTTAAACTTTTGGCGGGCGGACGATCCCATGCTCAGGGTTGCGGTAGCGTCAGTTCGGGACATGGTGGGGAAGGATAGAATAGAATAAGTGGAGCTAAATAGAGTGGGCAGTGGGCACACGTGGTAGAGCACGTGGTAGTGGGCAGAACCACGCGAGACATCCGCGTGGATAGAGTTGCCAGGTGTACTGTTGCGGCACTCATGAAGTAGGGTTGGGTATATTTCGGTGAGGACAGGATAGAATAGGTTTGGTGAGTGACGGTGTAAAATAGAATTGAAGTAGGATAGAATAGAATAGGTTTAGTTAGGGGTAGTGGGTGAGTGTGGGAAGTGGACCCAGGGGAGTGAGTAGGTGGGTGACGAAGTCGCCACTTAAAGCAGACAGCGGGGAGAGGAGGAAGGCCCCAGAGAAAGGGGAGGCGATGGCGAAGACGCAGGTGAAGAGGCGCAAGAAGGCTGCGAAGCCTACGGTAGAGGAAGGACCGAACGTTGAGTGCGAGGAGTGTGGGCGTTGGTGCTACATGACAGAGACCGATTTTGAAAGTGTAGCGGAAGCCGAGGGAAGCAGCTTCATGTGCCGGAGTTGCGAAAAGGTAGAGGATGGTTTTAGGAAGATAGAGGTGGAATGGGCAGGTACGGTCGAAGAGTTAAAGCGGGAGATAAGGGTGGAGCGGGAGAAGCGGATTCAGCTCGAGGCGCATGTCGAAGAGCTGATTAAGAGGGCCGAGACGGACGTGGAAGAGCTGACCAAGGAATGGGAAAGCAAGGTAGAGAGCGTGACAGGAGAACTGAGGCAAGAACGGGACCAACGAGCCGAGCTTGAGCGGCAGGTGGAGAAACTTGGGCAGGGGGAAGAGTGGAAGGCTGGGTTGGAGGAGCATAAGAAGGAGTGTGAAGATAGGGTGCAGCAGCTGACAACAGTGGTTCATGAGGAAAAGGAGACGGTCGTAGGAAGGGAGGGGGGAGGACGTACAAAGAAGCACTGAAGCCGGGAGGAGAAGAGACGGGAAAAGGGGAGGAAAAGTCAAAGGGCAAAGCCCCTGCGTTGGTGGAGAGTAGGGAGGACATGGAGGGCAATGTCATCATAGCAGGGGACTCCAACATGGAAAGGTGCAGGAGGGCAATAGCCGAGAGGGTGAAGGGTGATGCCAGGGTCCGGATTGGGGTGATGGCTGGACAGACAATGAGGGCGGTGATTGAGGGGGTGAAAGGGAAACTATGGGAGACAAAAGAAGGCCAAAACCTCGTGATGATAGCGGGGGGACTGAACGATGTACTACGAGGGAATGGGGGAGGGGTGGCGAAGCAGTTGCGCAGGGGGTGAGGGACTTGAGGGCAACATCGGACAATGTGCAGATTCATGTCTGCACAGTGCCAGAGGTGAAGGGGCAGGGCGTTCACATTGAGAGAGCCGTGATAGCCGCAAACCGGGACATCTGGAGTCTGGGAAGGGAGATGGGTTTCGGGGTAATTGACATGAATTGGGAGGTGAGCAACAACAGAGAGAAGGCTTTTGAAGGGAACGGTATCCATTTCAGCCCCTACGTGGGGAGGGCCGTTGGGTGGCGGTTGGCAGGGAGGGCGGTGGCTTTTTTGGGAGGCCCCACAGCTCTCAGGAAGAAGAATCCTGTCGGGAGCGAGGCGAAAAGCCTGTAGGAGAGGGGAGGTGGGCTGGGCACATCAGAGGGACACCGGAGGGCAAAGGGGCAGAGGAGAGCAGCGATGTGGGTTTGGGGGAGGTACCCAGGGAGGGTGGGAGGAAGCCACGCAGAAACAGGAGAAAAAAGCTACTTAACATAGCTTTCATAAATATGCAGGGGGCAGGAACAGAATAAAGTGGGAGGAGATAGAGGAGCAATTAGAAAGTGAAAACTTTGCAGTGTATGGATTAGCTGAAACACATCTGAGGGATTTGGAAGAACCACCATACATACCGGGATATCACTGGATGGGATGCAATCGGGCCAATGGGGAACGCAAGGGAGGCGGATTAGGGGTTTTAGTGAAGGGTCAGGAATGGGAAAGGCAGCGAGAGGACTGCAGAGAACACATGTGGATCAAAGGCAATATTGGAGGTTTAGACGCAATCCTGGGTTTTGTGTATCTAAAAACAGGGAGTGATGCAGGGGAGGAAAATGCAGAACACTTGACATGTATATCAGGAGACATTAGGGAAATCGGCACTAACAAGGAAATAATTATCTTGGGGGACATGAATGCACATTTGGAAGACTTTGATGGACATACGGATACAACAGGGAGGATGTTAGAGGAGTTCTGCGAAGCTCTTGATCTGGTATTGGTTAACGGCCAGGTAAAATGTGATGGAAAAATAACATGGGAGAGAAAGAACTCGCACTCGACTATCGATTACTGTTTAATGTCGCGGAAGTTATACAACAGATTAGGAGGTATGGAAATAGATGAGGAAAGCACAAAAAGTCTGGGGAGCGACCATAAGAGAATCAAGATCAGATTTGGCACAGTAAAACCAGAAATGCAAAATCAAAAACAAGAGGGTAGAAATAACTTAAATGATGAACAATTACAGGAGGTATCTAAGCGAATCGAGAACATAGTATCCAAGCAACCGGAAAGAGAATGGACATATGAAGACTTAGTTAGTGTTTTCAAAAGAGGATTAGAGAAGTATCGAACCAGACAAGGAGGAAGAAAACTAAAACGCAAGCCCAAAAGCTGGTGGGATAAAGAGGTTAAGGCAGCAATATCGAGACGCCAAGCGGCATCTAGAGAACACAGATGGGCAAAAAATAAGGGGGCCACACCAGCCGAAGTGACATCGAAATGGGAGGACTTTCAGGAACGAAAACGGGAGGCATCAGCATTAATACAGGCCAAAATTGGGAGGGCAGGGGTCCAGTGGATGATAGAGATAAACCAAAAGGATAGGAATGCGGCAAAAAGGTTCTGGGAACATATCAGTGCACAGGGAAAAAAGACCGATGGGTACCAGCAGACACTAATCACACAGGAAGGGACAAAAGTAGAGGGTGAAGAGGCCAGGGAATACATTAGACATACAATCGAAGCAGCATTTTCAGAGTTAGAACCAGATCAGGCCATAGGGAATAATAGCATCTACATAACACAAGAGGAGGATCATAGTGAAGGAGAGGAAATGACCATAGGGGAATGGGAGAAAGCAGAAGGAAGGGTTCCGGCTGGAACTGCGACAGGTCCAGACGGCATACCAATGAGACTGATAAAAGTTCTAGGCCAAACAAGCAAACTGAAACTAAGGCAGGTGATTGACCAGATACTAATGGGAGGGGAGGTACCCAGTGACTGGAAATTGAGCAGGATGAGATTGTTATATAAGGGTAGGGGAGACAAAGACAGTATCAAATCATACCGGCCAATCACAGTAACTTCAGTACTATACAGACTAGCTATGCAAATCGTAAAAAGAAGAATGGAAGAATGGGCAGAGAAAAAGCAGATTCTGGGGGAGCTTCAAAACGGTTTCAGGATGGATAGACGACTAGATGATAACTTATTCATAATCACTCAGTGCATAGAGATAGCAATGACAAGCCAAAAGCCATTATGGGTAGCATTTTTGGACATCAAAGGGGCATATGACAATGTGAATCAGGAAAAACTGTGGGACCAACTGAAGGTGTATGGGCTAGGGGGAACCACGGTCAAGTTCCTAGAACGGGTTTATACGGAGAATAGGGTGGTTATAAAATGGGAAGCCGAAACTACAAGACCAGCAGCAATAAAAAGAGGACTTAGACAGGGTTGCCCATTGTCTCCCCTGCTCTTTATGATATACCTCAGTGAGATGGAAAAAGATTAGAGCAGTCCAACTTAGGTTTTGACTTGAATTACATGGAAGAAGGACATAAAGTAAATCAAGTATTGCCAGGGTTAATGTATGCAGACGACATTGTACTCGTATCAGAAAGTCGTGAGACACTACAGGAACTGATTAGGATTTGCAGCAGGGAAGGAGACAGTTTAGGACTAAAATTCAGTAGGGACAAGTCGGGTGTAATAGTTTTCAACGATGAGAAGGGAGAACCCCTGGAGATACAGGACACAGTGATAGAACACGTAGAAAAATACAAATATCTGGGAGTCTGGCTCAACGAGGGAAGGAAATATCTAGAGGAACACGAGGAGAATATAATTAGAAAAGGGAAAAGAAATTCATCTATTATGAAACTCAAGGCACTATGGAACTATAACAGATATGAAGTGGTCAGAGGTATATGGAAAGGAGTGATGGTACCAGGACTGTCTTTTGGCAATGCAGTACTGTGCATGAAATCTGAGGTTCAATCAGGGTTAGAAATTCGACAGAGAAGCGTAGGCAGATTGGCGCTGGGAGCACATGGAAAAACACCAAATGAGGGAGTACAGGGGGACATGGGATGGTCGTCTTTTGAGAGCAGGGAGGCAATTAGTAAGTTGAAATTCGAACAAAGGTTGACCGAAATGGATGATACGCGGTGGGCACGGAAGGTATTCAAGTATTTATACATGAAAAGTTTAAACACAAGATGGACAAACCGAACCCGAAAGCTAACATTTAAATATCTACACACTGGTGATGGGGCTGAACAGACTACAGTGAAAAAGGGGTGAAAGAGGCAGAGAGGAAAATGTGGGAGGGGAGAATGCAGGAGAAATCAGCTTTAACAGTGTACAGGTCACGAAAGCAGGACATAAGAAAGGAAAATCTTTTTGACAATTCACTGGGAAGTGCTTTGCTCTTCGAGGCAAGAACGGGAGTTTTGAGGACGAGGACGTATAGGGCTAAATTTCAGGAGACAGACACATTATGTGCCGCCTGCCATAATGATAGCGAGACAGTAGAGCACTTGGTTTTGAAGTGCACGGGGCTTCGTCCTGCCCTCCCTGAAGGGGTAACGGATTTGGCTGGGGCCCTGGGTTTCACTGGCGACGATGGAAGGACGGTAGAGAAAAGGATTACAGTGACAAAGAGACGATTAGAAGATTGGTGGAAATTATCTAGGGAAAATTGAATGTTGAAAATTGAATGTTGGACAACTAACTAGCACAGCTGGGAACAGGCGGGACAGAGGAAAATTGGGACTCCCTCCCGCGTGGCTCCGGCCCAAAGTCTCAACCCTGTCTCCCAGTGGGTCCGGTGCTGGGGTAACGCCGAAAAGGTTTGACCAGAGGAAAATTGGCGACTCCCTCGCCGGGGGAAGAGGCAGGGGGGTGATGTTTTTAGTTTTTTTGCCCGATCCCCCGAAGGTCATCCTGGTGATACCCCACACTGCCTGGTGATAGTTAGGGGGAGAAAAATTGGTCTTAAAAGGGTGGGAGAAATCACGTTTTTGTCTTTTTAGACTTAGGCTAGGTGGCGCAAGCTACCGCCCGGTACAAAGGGTATAGCCATTAACATCCATCCATCCATCCATCCATCCGACGGTGGATGTCGCGCGTAAAGTGCTCGTGTGCCTGTACGAAGATTTTGCCTCACTTCTGGAATTTTGCTGTCAAGTCAGGCTTTTCAAAGGTTGTCACGTCGCGATGGCCACTCGGCAGTCTGGTGGGGGACGTCACCCAAGTGTCGTCGCAGAACTCGCGGAGTAGGACAGAATCTGGCCCGCAAAGACACGGAAGAGGCGCATGATTTCGAGAGGACGCGCCTCGATCCGTCGCCACACGGCATCTCGGCTGCAGTTTTGGTAAGTGCTGGGAATCGCAATAGGCGGTTTTAGCGTTGCGTTGTCGTGCGCAGCGAAATCGCTACTGGTAGCTCGCTGCCTTTGAAGCGCTCTTTTCAGCGAAGCAAGCCTTACCAGCCGTGCCACCGCAGAACACGGTAACAGTCTGCTAAAACTTGCTACTGGTAGTGAGCAGACACCGTGTTGTTTTTGGTCTTATTGACTTTTGCGCGAGTGTGCTGCTTCGTAATGTTTCGTTGAAAGCTCGGAACGCAGCGCTCAAGCTCACGGTTAATTTCTCTAGACCTGTGCATGAGGCACTCCGATATTTGAATTCTAAGTTGTAGACAAGGGGCGATTACATCGCACGCGTAACCAGAAGAGAGCTGTCAATTTTTTGTGCGTTAACATGTGTTTAATTGGATTTTGCAGGACTCATCTGCTGCGACCAAAGGTGCTAGTGAGGACCCAGCACAGGTGGCAGCTCCAACACCACCACCAAATGGTAGGTATAAAAAAGTCTGGACTCATCTCCATGATCACTGTTTGCACCTATGTCGCGTCATTAACATGTATTATGCACGAGTGCCGTCGGTAATCTCATGCTGATGGCCACTGATGGTCTGTGGTTGCAGCTTTGCTACACTGTGATCATGGTGAACTGTGCTGGCTCCAGTGGCCCAAAGTGACAGTTTTTGTGCCCATCTCAGCAATTACATAAAACTGTGACCGCTATCTACACCATGCATAACTACGAGGGAGGTCGAAGAAGCTGTCATAAACATTATTGTGCCTGGTCGGTAGCTCCCAAGGTGGCCGTAGGCCCAACCGTGTTTCTAGCAATGTGACACCTCAGCAAGACTCACAAAAACTTAGGTGTACCCATGGTGCAGAGGCAATTCACACATGGTTACTCGAGTTTTGTGTCGAACAAGACAGCAGAAAAAATGGATGAGACTAAGTGTTAGTTTTCAAAAAGGCTGTGGCTCCGGTTATCCGTTTCCCGACAGTGGCCTGCTTGCACCAAACATTCCCACACTGTCTCCGGTTCCATTTCCCAACAGCAGCCTGCTTCCACCAAACATTCCGGCAACACTACAGCTACCCACCACTCTGAAATTGACACAGAAATGACACTAAGACAAAACTGGCTCACCAATTCCAAAATTGACATCGGCTAGTTATATGGAAAGTTCAAAGGGCTGTGGGAACAGGACGCACACTAGCTGGGCATTGCCTATCGAACTCGGCAAAATTGTCGTCATGCACTTTTGCATATTTCTCTTAACTTTTTGCACTTGGGTATTCAAGTTCTCCACCTTTGGCTAGAGATCACAATTTGTAATAGTCCAGTTAAGAGTAAGTATCAGATGGTTCTTGCCAGCACACAGGGCAATATTTTCTGCATACTGAACTGGACAAACATGGGCAAACTTTGTCGTGATCACTTGACGGTTTAAACTTCTGCCTCGGCCTAGCCCAAGTTCCTGCACTAGCACATATTGCCACGCGTGTCTCCGAGCAGGCGCGCTTGTGGCAAAGTGATTGTCGTGCTTGCCTCCCTTGCAAAGTCCGAGGTTCGATGCCTGGCCGTGCATGCACCTTTTGTTAATGCCCCACACCTCCACCAAAATGTCACGAATGACAGATGATGAGGTGATGAATGAACAAAAACGAAACATTTAATTTGGTGAACTTGCGCCAAGACAAAAATACAAAGAGGTAGCTTTGCAGGCATCAAGCCGGAGAAGCACGATCGAGCGTAGAGCGAGAATCCGTATCGCCTCACCCTCATATACGTGGGTACACTGAGACATTCGGCGTAGAAGGTTCGGCACATATAACATTTGAACTTCGAAGAAGCAAGAGGGTTCTTGAATTCACCAGAATGCCACATTTACAGAAACAACAAAAAGGTGCCTGCACGGCCAGGCATCGTACCTCGGACCTCTGCAAGGCAAACAAGCACAACGATCACTCCGCCACAAGCGCGCCTGCTCAGAGACGCACGTGGCAATAGGAGCAGCCTCTGGCATTAACTGCATCTGACATGTACAGAGTGGTGGCCACCACCACGGCGCCTACTGACATGACATCACACGCAAACCATGTATGCGTGCTACTGAAGCTGTGTCACGTTGTCAGCCGTGCACCAGTCATCAGGTGAACTGCCACCCTGGATGGTGAGGACCTGAACTGCCCCCAACTGCACTGTTTGAGGACCACTCTCGCCCACTCAGCGGGAGCAGCTTGGTTGCATTGCACATGCTGCTGGAGTGCAACATGAATTCCCTAGATTTAGAGAAGTGCAGTCAAGGTCCAAAATTGGCGGGCAAGCATTGTGTAGAGAACCGTGGGAAGAAAACCTGCATCATATGGCAATAATAAGTTATTTTAGGCTGAGTTTCTAATCCATCCTTGCTTTATTCATTTACATCCAGAGCAGCTCGTGCTCACGTCCTTTGTTGCTGGCTCAACACAATGTGGAAGAGCTGCACTTCCACAGCACCAAGTGCATTGATGGGAACAACAGTTAGCGTGTCATTGGAAATCAGCTATGACAGACAGTTATAGCAGAAAGGAAGGTGAATGCAGCAGTCTTGTGTTTTCCTTCCTTTTCCTTTTCTGAGCCTTCTGTTGGGTTTTGAAGTGACCGATTTCCACCAGCTTGTCCCTTTCCATTTTCTTGTGTGATCGACGGAGCAGGCCTGTTTACTGCAAGTAATTAGATCAAGCTAAATGCACGTTGCTGAGGGCTGCCTCGTCTCATAGGTTACGTGCTGTACTGGAAAACCCACAGCATGAGTGTGCTGGTCTGAGCACTTCCTTGGTTAGGAAAGGTGCTCGCATAAACTAAACATCTTTCCGAAGTCTCGCATTCTTGCCATTTCCAGTACTGCATGAAGTTATGAGGAGAAGGTTAAAGCAGTGGTATGCCATACACTACTGGGATTATATTGTTCTATGCAATTTCTCTAACATGCTGTTTAAAAATATATGTATTTGTAAGCATTAGCCCCTTTTGTGTACTTTGGTTGCAGGCTCTGGTGGGACAAGCAGCTGCATGTGCCCAGCAGTCATCTTCACTGACCACACTTGTGCTGCACCTCATGGTGGTGCAGAAATTTCATCTACAATAAAAATGCTCCCTATACACTATTTTAGCTTCTGTCATGATTTCAGTATAGCATGGAAACAAGATTTGCAGAAGTTACCTTGGTCATACCTAACAAAATTGTCATACATGGAATAAAATTTTTAGGTCAGCAAATCTCGGTGCAATTGTTTATGTACCGACACTTGTACCGCAACTTCTGATGTCAATGTGAATTTCGTATACAAGGAACCAGAAATTTCCCAATTAATGGTGGTACAGTGGCTCCAATCATCCAGATGCCAGCAACCACAGTTAATTCTTCACCTTTTCTTTCTCTATGCTTAGAGACAATACACTGTTGGAGCTGGAATGCTTACACAGTCGATGAGAAACGAGATGCCATCCGTGAGGGGGCCCTGCTTTTGTTCTCAGTCGTAATGCTTCGGAGTCTAGCTTATGGGTTTGCATTTTTGCAGGTTACACTTGCCATAAACATTGTGTTACAAAGCTTTTTCAGAAAAAGCAACTTATCACAAACTTATAAAGTTCTAATTTTAGGTGCCATACCAAAAAATCTCTGACATCACATGCTTGGTGAGGTGTTTCTTCAGCCCAGGTACCAGACCAATAAAAAGAAATATACTTGTGATGTCTATCTTTTCTAACCATAACAGGAATTTTCTGAAATACCAGACTTGCCTGCTATGGGCTTGGTGTCAGAGCGTTTTTAATGCATATTAAATTGCTTCAGATCAAGAAAAGTGTCCTCGTATCAAACTGCTCCTTTATCTATAATAAGTAGTCGATAAAAGATCCCAACAAAATTGAATGCCGCTTGTACTGTCTACTAGGTAGATTGCTCTGCAGTCAAAAGGGACTTGCCGTGTATACTAGATTGGGCAAGTTACAATGTATGACACAAAATTGCAAGCAGGATGCACACAAGTATATTTCAAATGTGACGATTCGAAAGACAAAGCTGGTACTAACAGGCTTGACGGCTGTCAGGCTGCAAGTTTGACGAGGGCGACCCTAGTAGGCAGCACATACTAATTGGGGTGCAGAGGCAGCCATCTATTGTTTTCAACTGCTGCAGCTTGTCATCTGCTGTGAAAGATCGCACCGTCCTCGGGGTCCGAACTCTTGAGGAGCAAGGGGCTTCGGAAGATGCTGGGAGCCTGCCTTGTGCAGAAAGGCAAATGATGTTGCTGTGCCCAGAACCTTTGCAACCACTGGACCTGCTTTTGAGCATCCTATTCACTGCTCCACAACAGAATCTTAAGCAATGCTTTTTGTTAAGCTTGGCCTTGGGACAGCACAGCATCCATTGAGGTTGCGAAGGTGGTGTGCAACCACGGTTTCCAGGGTTAGTCGCTGTCAACTGCACACAACGGCCTCTGATATTAATGTTTCACAGTAACACTTTCAGTTGTCCAAAAGCACATCAAGGCTAGATAGATGCTCTCTATGCTAATGCAGTCTGTGCTTGGAACTAATCAGCATGTAGGTTTTTATAACATCCCCAAAAGCCTGCAATATAAAGATAATAATAATAATTGCAAAAAAAATAATGTGGATGTATTTACACTTGGCTTAAATGATACCAAAAATCATGTCTTGCAGAGCAAAGAGGTGCAGCGTATCAGGCAATCAAAATTATGTATCATAATCTGTCCATACAGAGTTTGGCAAGTGTGAAGGAAAAACGGACACAGCGTGCTTAAGCTGAACAATTTCCCGATGTTGGGGCCCTAGACCTTTGGATGAATTATACACATGCAATCACTAGAGTAAGCTTGAATGTGCGCTTAGAACGATCTCGCACGACACTCATCGCGTTGAATGAGGCGCCCGTTTTCCTACCGAGAGCTGTCGTGCAAGCACGTTGAGAAAATGTTCAATTCAGACTGTATTAGAACACAGCGTATTGATACGTAAGAGTATTTACCGAGCGCACTGCTGAATTCGCATCGCTGAACTTCTTGGTTGTCGTCTCTCCGTCTTCCTTTCGCGCGAAGTCCACCCACCTTGAACCCCGGGTGATCGATTATCGTCTCTTTAACATCCAAAAGAACGCGACTCACAGCGCACCGATGCACGGTGATGTTTTCGCCGGACCAAAATATGCCTCAAGCGACTCAGAAGCTGAGAGCACTTGCTGCTCGGCTGTCAGCAAATGGCCCCTCGCGACGCCGCCAAAGCTTCCGCGGCAACTGTCAGAGCCAGCGAGTGTCGGTTAATATTCCCCGACTACGTCCCTGACGAACCTTGAACCGAACACATCAAAAACGTAGCGATAGTCCGCGAAAGACCGGTTTGGCTCGCCCCATCCGCGAGCGTGAACGTCGCCATCTTCATTGAGTTTGGCAACTCCGGCTGCCTGACAACTACAAAGTTATCTCAATCGCCAAACTCAATCGTGACGACATTTTGACGTCACCGCTAACTTCATTATTTCACCAGCATAGCTCGAACTTCATCGGAATCCGTAGGGAAAAACTCAATCGCAACGTCACATCACGTGACCAAAGGGCAACCAATCAGCGACCGATTGAGTTAACTTCATCGTTGAGTTTGCGATCTAGCATAGACAGAACCTTAAGCACGTGTATAGCATGCACGCGAAGCCATCTTGCGCAGGTTTGCAATCGCTCGTGCTTCATTCCACGAGCACCGAGAGATAGTGAGCCTACCAAACATGCCTTCGCAAAGCATACTCCGTATGTGCCTACACATGTTGGTCGTCGGTCGTTACTCTCTGTTGCTCATGTCGGACCGGGACGTTAGGAGTAGTCTCTCTTGTATGAACTTTTACGAACAAGTTAATTCGCCAAAGGGCACGTGAAAGTACGTGCGTTTGACTATCGTATTGTTCGCACGATTCTCGCAGTATTTGATCGTTCTACCGCGGCTTATAGCTCGGCCCATTGAAATCCACCGAAGTCCCAGTTTTATAGCGAGTTCGTTTCACACGCACTGGCACCGTTCGAGTTCTCTCCCAGAATGCATCGCACTCGCAGAGTGTTGCACGGAGAACTGGACTCAAACGAACTCGCCAAATGCACCGAGTGCAGAAGACTGATGCTGCCGCCATCTATGTTGTAGAAAAGGTACCGACCTCAAACCGAAACTAGCGCCTTTCTGTTCGGAGTGATGGGTGGGGATGCGAGAGTGCAGTCACTACCAACGTTTATCTACAAACGTTGAACGCTGCAACCTGTAGTTTATAGTTGCGATGACTTCAAGCAACTCGGCTGCCGTAGAGATAGTTACAGACGGCGTAAATTTCCGCACCCAGCTGTCTACAAAGCAGCTGGTTGCGATCTTTCAATTCTTATAACCGTTTACACTGAAGAAAACTGATGAAGCTGTCCGAGCAGAAGCTTGATCCGTTTGAGCATGGTATTATGCGTGAACCACTGAAAGGGTACGGCTTAAAACTAGTCTGTTGGAATATCCAGCAAACCTTTTCGTGGGACTTTCGATTTCGATCGTCATTAGAGGTGGATCTGATATTAGCCTTGGTGAGGACGTCGAGAACGAGAGCTTTCTCGAACAAAATACGACGGGGCAAGTTGGCTGACGTAGGTAAATGTTAAACATGATGATGTTGCCCAAGCCTCGGGTAGAGTCACTATGTTTAGCTTTCTCTGATGCTTATTGGGCAGTCAGAGGTTTCTGCTGGGGGAGTTTTGTCGACAAATGTTCAATTTTTCACCCGCACACGGATGGTGATAAACATCTCGGAAGCCGCTGATGCGTTTGTTCTGAGCATTTCTTGACACACTGGTATATTTCAGCGTCTGTACGGCAACAGAGCGACTTAAAACCTGCAAATAAAGCACGGGATGTCAATTGCTTCCTTCATGAAATAGCAGACGCTCACAATTCAAGCTCGCGTTTGATTCCGTTGCCCGCGGGACGCGATTTCTATCAGAAAATCTACTTTTTTTCCTTTCGGTTCCGCGACACATCGTAGCAGACGAACCCTCGTCGTCTGCTCCCGCTCCTCGCCGGCCTCGCCGGAGCGAGGCATGACGGGATTGCATTTTGGCGCACGCCCGATTTTCTCGGTGCAGCGAGTGCATGCACGCGTGGGGTGCCGCCGCTGAAACGAACCCGGAGAGTGCAACCACTCGTGGAGTGCCTGCCGAAACGAACTCGCTTTACGCCGCGAGTGGGCACGCGTGGACACGAGTGCCGTGAAACGAACTCGCTATTAGCTCACGGGTGAAAGATGCACTGGTTCGTCACTGGAGTCAACGAGAGCCGAAGAAATGCGTGACGTGGTTTTCCCCGCTTCCATGCTTTGCGATTGGTTCTTCAGTGAGCTCACCGGCTCATGCCGCCATCTAATTGGCTGGAGAATAATAATAAGATGCACAGAACTCGACAAGCCCTGCGTTTCAGAGCTTAAACGGAAACCCTCAAACCCGAACTTTTTCTCCGTCCCTCCGTCCGTTCGCCCGTGCACTTCCCTCTAAAGTCAACGAAGGAAACTGATGTCACGTGACCCATACGCCTATTCAGTTTCCCCGCTAAATTTAAAGGGAAAATTAACGTCACGTGACCCGACGTTATAGGCCCATTTTAGCTTCCCCGCTAGCGGAAAAAATTGACGTCGCGGGAGATGCGCACCGACTTAGTTTCACCGATAAATTGGCGGGGAGATTTGATGTGTTCCTGACTCGACTTCGCGAGGGCTATACATCGATTTTGTTTCTGCGCTAAATTTAGCGGGAAAACTGTCGTTACCCGATCTCTGTACAGGGCCAGTTTTCCTGTTCAATTTCACGGGAAACTTCGTAAAAATAGTATAGGTTCGTCACTCTGCGAAACAACTGTTTAATTACCTGTACAAATATTTAAACGGACGCTCCTCAAATGCGGTAATTCATGCATTCTAGAAGTGGCATAACTGCTGCGAAGCGGCTACAGAACGGGATTTATAAACCTTCAGTTTGAAATCTAACTTGATAGAACATGCCCCACCTTGAAAATGAGTTGCTCGTTTTCTTTAAATTATATTGCTGCAGCTTTATGCATCGGTTCTGCCGTTACTAATGACCTTTATTGGCCACTTCCTCATCTCGAATTATCATTTTTCAATAAGAACCCCCCTCTCTTCTTTTGGCGAAGTATTTTTGCTGGGAGTCCTTGTGAATCAAAAGTTTCTAGTCTGCCAAGTACATGTCAGCAATCGCGGACACATGACGCCTTAGTCATTCCATATTTTATAGCTTACCTTGCTAAATTCTCCAGTGACTCAAGTGCAAACAAACTTTGGGGGGGGGGGGGGGGGTTCCGTCGCCTTTTTCTACCTTCCTCATTGTGTGTAAACTTCAAAGCAGCCGCTGCGACGAGGAAAGGTCGTGCTTCGATGTTTTCATTTGTTTGGAAGTCGGTAATCACTTTCAGCTGAACACAGGCTGTGTTTAAGACTCCGGCTGGGCAGCTTAAGGGAGTCGGCCCGCATTATCCCATCATCATCAGGCACCGTGCATTAATAACGCAGTCTAACTCGATAAGAACAAATTAAAAATCGCGAATAAACCAAGTGAGGCGCATCGTTTCGTCTATTCCTTCTGTTGTCCTTGTTTTCTGGCGCTTTCTGAATCTAAGATGTACCAACTTGCCCAACTCCAGATTCTTTTAAAAACCAAGCGTGTTCGTAAGGTTCATCTACACACGAAAGAACAAACACATAGGACGGACAAAACACGACATCCTTCAACTAGCAACAAACAAGAATAAATAACCCCCTCCCCCCCCCCCCCAAAAAAAAAAAGAAGGCGTAAAATAAATATTAGAAACAGAGAAAAAATCGTTAAAGGAAATGGAAATGTCAGAAGGGAAAAGAGGTGGAAATGAAAAGCACGAATAGACCGATCTCACCAGCCGGTTTGACTACGCCACCGCTCCTGCAAAGCATTGAGGGAACTTTAGTCTTTGGGCACGTGCGACAACCTCGCTGGAGCTCTGCAGCGTGTAGGCACGAGCCCTCTCGTGCACTACCGTCTGCCTCCTGTGAACTGAAGTTATGTGCGGCGTCAAGCGTGCGTCGAACGCTCAGTGAAATCGGTCTATTATATGTTTGGAAATACATTAATTGCATGTTTGCAAATTAGCCTTTAATCGCATTTTCCAAGCATAAATTTTGCCTATTTTATTTTCATCTCTTATCCTTTCTGACATTTTCCTTTCCTTCAAGAACTTTTCCTCTCCTTCCAAGATTTGTGGCCGTCTTTGGGGAGCGGTTCTGTTTCATTCTTGTTCGTTGCTAGTTGAAAAATCTCGTGTTCTGTGCTACTTCTTATAAGTTTATTATTTTCTGTGTAAACGAGTTAACGCACACCATTACCACACATGGCTTGCATTGGCGCCAGATCAGCTTTAATTGTGGTGGCCTTGGTGCTGAGCGCTTACCTTCTGCAGCATACTTTTTGGGACGCGGCGTTTTCCTTCAAGAAAAAGTCAAAATTGCGCACGACCATGTTGCAATTCCGTAAGGTGCATGCCGTGTATATAAGCCACGCTTTGCTGTTCTTGGCCTCCGATTGACCGCAGACGCCAAAAGGGTACGTCCTTCGTTGAACGAGGGAATCCGGTCAGTTGTCTCTTGGCACCAAAAAATGGCTTTATTCACATTTAAAAAAGAAAACAGGCCCATAAAGACAGTCGAAAATCACAGCGTGTGGACGAGAAGAACATCGTTATAACGGGGCAAGAGAAACTTGCGGCTATGGAGAGAGGTTGCATGGCACGAGCGAAGACCTGCCTTCTTGGTGGAGGCCTCGCTAACCTGGCCGAGATATCCCCTCCCCCTTGACCAACTTGCTCCGCTTACTTGTGGAGCCGATAAACGTGCTTCGGTGACATCGAAATAAAAACAATTAAATGAACACAAACTTGGACAACGATGGAAGGAAAAGCCTCCCTCTGGCAGAGCAGGTGGTATTCGCTGGACTCCATCTTGGAGTGAATTTTGACCAGCACGTGCTCAGAACGTGCTCCACGTTATCGTCTGCCAATCTTGGCTGTTTCGGAATGTGCACAGCAAAGTGCTGGGGCACGTCGTTGTCAGCACGCACTAGAACCACTAATGGATGCTTACAGGATCGGCGCTTGATTCTCTGATCTTCTTGTGCGCGACGCTATTTTGGTATTTACATAGTGTACCAGAAAGCTCGGGAAATATTGCTTCGCTCCGCCACGGACTCTTTTAACATTTCTGGAGGAAACAAAAGACACTCTTGCGATCTTCAATAAAAGCTTACTAGAGCTGGCAACAATGATTTTAAGCACCAGGATGGCGCGAGGGACGTCACTCAGAAGCGTATCTTGCTGAGTGACCCTAGCACGCACTTAGCAGCAGCGGACCCAGCCATGGACGCCAGGAAATGCCACCTAACACACAAATACCATAGAATAAACAGATTGTACCGAATCTCTCGGCCGCAGTTCAGTGACAGGGTGACTCCTAGAGTCACCCAAAGAATGCCCAGCTACAGTAGAGCGACTCTACCTTACCCTACGACCACTGCGAGTTCTCTTCTTGTGGTCTCGTGTCCACATGCTCACGTCTGGACAACAGACCTTCTCCACCCCACTAAATGCCGCAGTAAAGGCGAAAGCATAGGCGCGTGAGCATAGCTCAACAGTGTGTTTTTGTTTGTAAGAGTACTCGTGCCTAAGAGGCACTTTCTAAAGCCACGAACTCGTGCCCATTCCTCTGCCTTCAATGCAGATGCCTGTGAGATTGATATAGAGATACCCAGTCGCTTTCTCGAGGTCTGGCCCGGTTTACTAATGAATAGGTGTATCTTTTCCGGTGGTTTTATTAGCCGCAAGTAGAATTTAGAAGTCACGTGACCGGCTCCGCGGGGTGCAACAAAAAACTAAAGGTACCTAGAGTTCCAGGAAAATGGCTTCCGTAAATCCGCCCTCGCTTTCTTTATTCAAGTCTAACTTTGTACGTAAAAGGAGGGTGAAGGGGCTTGAAATGTAAGTGAAATTAATCGTATTTGTATACTTGAAAAGTGGTATGCAAAGGTTTTTTTTTTAATTTTTTTAGCGGGAATTAAAAAAAAACGACAGGCACGGTTTCGTCTGCTAAACGGAATCAGCTGGAACGCGAGATACCTCCTCCCCAAGAGCAGGTGACGTCACTACAAAACCCTTCTTGCCTACAATCCAAAATAAACCGCCCCTGGTGGTGTCCACCACAAGAACGTGTCATCATATCCATTGCTTTCATTAGTCTATGGTATTTAGTGTGCACCCTGCTCGGAAAGACATGAACACGAAGCATAAAACCAGCAGCAAATCATTTTGACAACCCCCTCTCCGCGTGCCATAGCAAAATACGTGTACAAATCGAACATGGACCAAAATACAAGTACGACAAAAATCAACAGGATTGACTTATAAATAATTACGTGCAGAAACAAATTACACTCGGTGTCCACCCGAAAGGTTATTTGCATTGCGTCCCTTTTGCAGAACACGACATGCCATTCTCATACGAAGCGCGTGAGGACTGCTTCCTCCGCGTCATTATTGTCCGTTCTGCACACGTGTATTAGCCACGCCACGTGTAAAGCACATCGAGTTTATAACGACATCGCATCACTCTACACCTTATTTACACATATATAAGTAACTGTACATTGTTTGGTTCGTGGTTTGCATAAGAGGGAAATGGACAGCTGAAGCGGTCTGCAATGACGAAGCTCTTTATCATGTACATATAAACGGAGTTTCCAGTTGGTGCACAGTTAAAAGGTACAGCGTTGAACGTACACCGAATAGAACGTTTTAGCTTGGCGTTGACGTAATACCGTTATCGTTACCACCGTACTCGGACCGGTGTTGTATCGTAAACGAAATGTGACATCAATAGAGAGTTTTAGGGAACTGTCTTTACACATCCGATACGGTACGATGGATCGTCATACGAACTGCGCATGTGCGAGTCTTCTGCAGTAGGCGCAGTCCGTACCGTATCGGATGTGAAAGAAACGCTTCCCTAAAACTCCCTCATAACTGCCACCTTCACTATCCTATTTCTTTTTCAGCAGCAAAGCATAAGTTGTCGTTTGACTATAAGACGTTTACATCTGGCTCCGGCAGAAAGATCAAGATGACGGTACAACGATAGAGCTATGCTAAGACGTTCTATTATTTCTTGGTGTAGCCGTAGAACAAAATAGGCACCGAAAGTTTGACTGGACTGTTCGGCATTTATTTTGACTTTACTCCTGGCGTCTCAACGTAGAAGGTAGTATAATTTTAGTGTGGTATGTAGTGCTGCCATTTCGCTTAATTTCGCACACCTCTGCTCGCTTCTTACCACAATTTCTCTACCAGTTTTGTCCCTTGTAGTTAGATGTCCGCCTATTTATGACGCCGATCGGTGTAAAACAAAATGAACGCCGAAAAACTGAAAACAATATACATCAATTAAGTGTCACGTGAAAGACCACACGACAAGTGACACGAAGTCTATGTGCACGAAATTGTCTCTGTCAGCGTTTTCCTTTTGCGCAGGCAAACACTATTGGGGAAGGTATTTGGCTCTTCTGTTTCGATGTTCGCTGCTTTTCCGGACCTGCCACAGTCCGAGAGAGATTCTTTAGAAAAACGTCTTTCATGTTCCCTGTCAAATTTTGGTGTTGTTGTTTAGTTGAATTACAGGGCAGTTTTAGAATGTATAAAATCTTACTACACATTGGTTTTATTGTATAAATAAATTAACTTAGTCATGCAGGAGATGCAGATTCAATAGACTCGAAATTGTTCTTCTGTGAAACCTAAAAAGACCTGTTCCGAATAACAAAGCAGTCTCCAAATTTGATTAGTTAAGAGACTCGAAATATAAACACCAAAAAGCTTTCTTCAACGGATTTTCTTAGAGTGCCCAAGCCACACACCGGTGACGCTAAAGAATGCTCTACATCAAGCGGTTTACGCGATGTCACCTTGGCACATCAGTCAAGCTTTGTTGTTCACCGAGTCCACGGAGTCCGCTCTGCACAAGATCGTTGTGGTATTCGTTGAGACGGACATAGATAGATGAAAGATTGGAAGCCGTCGCGGGAACATTCGCCTTGCACACCGGGGAGACATTGAGACTTGCGCCGCTCTTGGACGGACCAACCTGCGATCGGTCGTGCAGTCGCTCTGCCGGACGCAAAGTTCCACGGAAGCACGCATGAAGTAGCACACAGCATGGATCCATACACACCGTATCTAGCGATGCCATGCAAGAGGCACATTTGTGAGAGCATTGTGGAAACCTTGGCAGGGTGATGGCTTCGAACTTCCTGTTTTCCCTCTTCACGACCAGATGGCGTTGGAGCCTGATCTTGGGCACTGATGAAGGTGGGCCCTAAGGACGCCGGTCACGGTAGCTCGAATAAGTTTTGGACGACTCCGTCAGAGATCGGATCTCTTGAGAATTTAGTGTCCATTTGGCAAGCATACCGGAAAGTCCGATCACGTTTTCTTGGTGCATGTCGAATTCCAGGTGCGAGATATATCTCTCACTCTCGGGGAATTGTTGCGGACGCCAAGCTCTCTTCGATTACTCCATCAAAGGACATTCCTTTCGAAGTTTCAGTAGAAACTAAGATGACCACAGAGGCAGATTTTGCGCATCGGAGTGATTTTCATGGTGTGACAAGTCATTGATGAAGCCTAATCTTGAAGACTGTATGTAGCTGACGTACAGCACACCACGAACCGATCTGTTGGATAACCTGTCTCTTGTAGCTTCTGCAGCAGGCATATTGCGGGTGCGAACGCAGAGGACCCGCGTCTAGAGTCCACGGTTTCGAAGCTCCTCTTGTAGTCCTTGTTGATGCTACGGCGAATGAGCAGCACCCTGAGTTGCCAGCAAGACGAAGCTCTCGAACGAACACTTGGCCTTGGCTTTCAGGGCGGAGCCGAGGCCTAGGACACGGCGCAACTGTTTCTCTTGAGCAGTGTCTTGTCCTTGATGCTAGGACTGGTTGGGTAGACGGGCAGGGAACGCCTCCTCTTGTTCACTGCGGCCGTGTTCAGTTCGTAAGGGATCTTGGCTTGCACCAAGAGCTCCTTGAATATAGACAAGATGTTCACGTTGTCCTTGGCAGACGCCTCCACAAAGCCGTGCTCCCAGTCTATGGAGATCATGGTTTCGGCGACTTCGCGACGGACCCGTCTCCTGCGAGAACAAAAAAATGTATTATGGACATGTTTAAAAAAAAATCTATGCCTGCTCTTTTCACTTTATTTGTCCAAGTACGCTCTTTCTAAGTGAGATATTTGAACACAAACCGCAAATAACAGTGACTATACATCAACGCACGGCTCTGACGTGATGCCGCTGCGATGGCACTGAAGTTGGTGAGTCACATGCGCAAGACGCTTCACTCCATTCCAGTTTGGTTTCAGCTCACGCAGAGTGCACACACCCTGTGTGGGCAAACGCAGACTTGGTCTTAGAGAGGATGCTGCTCTATATATAGCAGTGGTCACGTGGGCACATAAATCTGTGGCGCGGACCACGTGCGCTCCAAGCGCCGATATAAAAGCTTGAAAACGCCACCGCGTCACAGTTTTCTGGGAACCACGAGGCGACCGCCGTGGTTGCGCTCTCTGGTACACGTCATCTTCTGGTACCGGCTTCCAGGATTTCAAAGCAGAAACTACCAAGTAGAAATAATAAAATAACGCATTATTTTTATGGCGTCTTGACATATTTTACGTTGTGTTCCATGATTGCTTATTCCATACGCAATGTTTTCAGTGAAACCCACAGCCCCGTAGTGATAAACGTCTTAGCGCTATACGCACAAAGTCATAATAACACAGAAGGCGTTTTTTGCTCAGTCCGTAGACTTGTGAGTAGGCGTGTGAATGCTCGTTAGTTTTTTAAAGCCGGGGTCACACTGCGTTATCCATCACACGAAAGACAGTCTGCAAAAAGATTCGAACGCAAATCACCACGAGATCGGTGCTTCGAATGCCGCCTGGCAACAAGTTCGAGGAGAAACTTGGCACGCGGCATTTGAACCACGGATATCCCGGTGACTGATGTCTCACAGACTGTTCTTTGTGTGATGCGCAACCAGTGTGACCCCGGCTTTAGGGTTGTGAGCACAGAAACTCACATACACATGTATAAAGACGGAACAATATACGGTCTTTTTTCCGCTAAATACTTTCGCAGGCAGTTTGCGCTTCTTCGCGACGAACATAACAAGGCGAAAGTTCAAAGCAAGCCCAGATACTGCGTTAAAAAAACTAATTTATGTCTAAACTTCTTTAGCTCCACACAACCGCAGACTCGCCTCCTGGATAACAGTTACGCCGTGGTACTGGAGTCTCCACGTCATCTACCGAAGGCCAACAAGGGGCCGTAAATTGGACACCTGCTGTGTCATCGTTAGGCTGGGGCTCATGTTTGGTTGCGTTGAAAACCAGCCAACACGGCCTTGTCATGTCTTAAGCCGGATTCACGCTACCAATACATCATAAAAAAGAGTCTTCAGACACCGTCTTGAGGCTTCTTTTGTCCTTGTACGAGGGCCTTGTCACATTGGTCGTACATGAAAACGCTCTCCGCTGACAGCAGGAGAAAACATGCCACGAACGTACACTCGAGATTATAATGCAATTAAATGCAAAGATGCAAGCGAGCTGGACAAGAATGGCGAAAGTAATCCCTGGAGAAGGGGGAACAAGGGGACAATTAGGACAAACACAAATCTCCAAATCTCTGCGTTTGGAGATTTTTGTTTGTACTTGTCCCCCTTGTTCCCCTTCTCCAGGGATTACTTTCGCCATCGCTACACTTGAGACTTGCCCTCAGCCAATTCTGTCATAATGGCCGCAAGAGAACGGAGCTTCTTTTGTGTGGCGTATTCGTCGATGACGCTGGACACATACCTGGCCGAAAGGTCGCATTTGTTGCCGACCACGACGACCGGAGCCTGGGCGGACCGGAGCTCCACGATCTGGTCGTGGATGCACCTCGCCTCCTCGAACGAGTCCGGGTCGTCGATGGCGTAGACGAGCACGAAGGCGTCGGCCGTCGAGATGGCCAGCCTCCGCATGGCGGGAAACGGGTAGCTCCCGCTCGTGTCCACGATGTCCAGCGTCAGCGAGGCCCCGTTCAACTCGTACTCGCCCGTGTGGAACTGCGCACGGGCAAGAAGGGGCCGCCATTAGAGGGACCGTGAAATGTCGCTCTCCTATGCCGGGGTGGAGAATAAAAATCAATATAATTTAAACCGTGATCTAAATCGCACCGGTTTTACTATGATATGGAAGCTGAAGAGGGTCTCGAGAGAAAAAAGAAACGAGTTGGATGCGAATTCTAGAGTAGTTTTATTCCCTGAATTTGAAAAATCACGTTCGTTTTCCCCGAAGATGTGACTAAAAGTGGGGAAAGACGAAAAAACCTCCGTCCAGTCGGAGGTTTTTCTTATTTTTCTGGCCTTTTGAAAACAGGTCTTTTCTGACCTTTTGAAAATAGCGCGTGTGGGCAGCGCGTGAAATTGAAAACTCCGACACCAGACGGGGACGTATTTTTCTTCTCTTTTCTGAAAATAGCGAGAGTGCGCTTGTACAGCTTTGATTGGCGCTGAATATACGCAAGAGCCGAGATTCAGAAAACTCATTTTATGACGTAACGCTCCAGGAAGAAGGGGCTTCAGCGGCACTTTGAAAATGATTTTCTCCAGCCTCCGTTCACCAATTGAAAAAATTAATCTTGATCTTCGTGATTTTTCAGGCAAAATGAAGAAGATTTAAGTGTTTTTACTCAAACATAGAACCGCTTCAGATTCCTTTCAAATCGAACCTGTCCCGCACAAATTAATTAATCCACAAAAATATTTTTAAAGCAAGAAATGCTTTTAACGCTACCCCTTAATCCCGAAATTTAGTCCGTCCGTGCATTTTCTGCTAAATTTAGCGGAAAAAGTGACGTCACGTGACCTATACACCTTGTAAAAATTGACGCCACGCCTTCCATACGTCAACTCAGTTTTCCCGCTAAAGTTAGCGGGAAAATTTACGTCTTGAGGCCAAAAAATTAATCCAGTTTTGCCGCTAAATTTAGCGGTAAATGGGCGTCACGTGACCTAGGCACCTATTTAGTTACCCGCTATATTTAGCGGGAAAATTCACGTCTTCTAAACCAGACACCAATCCAGTTTCCGCGCTAAATTTAGCCGGGCGAATGGATGTCACGGGATTTATACAACCGTTCTGTTTCCCAGCTAAATTTAGCGAGAAAAAATATGTCAGGTGACACAACAATTCCCTCACCGATTCCTTGTAAGGCATTTGATGCATTAAAGGACTTTAAAAGCCAAATCCACTGCCAATTTCCGGGGGGTTTTTTGGTCAGAAAATGGTCAGATGTTATGACGTTGAATGATCAAACTACAGACGTCAATGTTTTTTGTGTTTTTTTCCTTTCGGTACGACCTCGAAAAAAAAATAAAAACGTCAAAATATATAGTTGATGAAAATCAAGCGGACGCCCACGGCAGGCTTCCGACTTTGAGAAGTAGGAATTCCTGTTTCGACTTGAAATGTTTATTTCTAGTATACAGCTGCCTTTGAAGTTCGAATCAAACGGGTACGTGTTTCGAACACACCAGTCGCTTCGACCTCGCGACAGATTTTCAGAAGCTTATTTTACCTGCCCCCTCCCCAAACCACGAAGAGAATTCATGGAGACTTCAATTGATGACTTCAATAAACGTAATTTTACGCATTAAAAAGCGAGTTTTCGTTTTTGTCTCTCGTTAATTTTTAAGGACTTATATGATGATGGGTGCTGGGCTCTCAGCACTGTTAGAAAGAACCGATAAATTGAATTTAAACCTATTATATCAGAATGAACTAGCTTACTATTCGTGGATAGTCGTCAAACCCTGAGTCGCTCGAAGTCTATTTTGCCACCTTCAGGCTTCCTCGAAGTAGTCCAGTTAACAAGAGTGCTGCATCATGTGATGAAAGAGCTCGGTTGAGGCTCGCGGTAGGCATGCACGGGTCGATCATCCCACATCAGGAGTATTAGCCCCGAGAGCGAGCACAAGCGTCGCTGCGGTCGCCGCGCCCTGATTGGGTGAGGTGTTCCGTGACGTCAGGCGGAGGACTCCGCTCCGCGATCTCGCATCGGCTCGCTTCCCAGCACCGGTTTCCTGGTTTGGCGTTGTGCGCCGCAAGCTCTTCGAAGAGCTGGGCCTCGTTTACCCGGTGCACAAGACGTTGAGTTAGGCCGATATAGACGTGCTTCCGTACATTTTATGAGCCTGCTTGTCCCTTTTGCCTTTAAAATTGGGCTACAAATCCCGAAAGCTATCGGCGGAGGCGATTCCGCCGATGAACCTTCCCGTCCCCACACGACAGAAGGCAATTTTTCGAGGGGTCGGTGAAGCGGTGCCGCAAGTGTTTCAGTTTTAGGACGATATTACATCCCGCATTCAAGGCATTTGAAGTGGCATTTATATCATGGGCCTTTGGGTGGTCGGCAAATTAGCTCGCGACTTCGACTCTGCGCTGCCACTCTGCATGCGCTGGTTCGCAGATGTTTTAAAGGCCATGCGTCTGATGATCTTTGAAGTGCTCGTGGAACAGGGTTGTTTTACATAAATCTAGCTTCTTCGTGAAATTAATATATAGTTTATACTTCTATGCAGACATATTTCTTAGAAGATGCATAATTACTGGAAATTAGTTTGTATGGTAGCAGCAAAAACGGCCGAATTGCCCCCAGTTGCCTGTATGATATGTATTGAACTACCCAAAATATGCACAGCAATAGTACCGTAATTTGTAATCTTTATACTTTTTCCTGACATTCTTTATTCCAGCCTTGGGTATTCGGAAAATACACCGTTTAGTTTGAATTGTCATTTATTCCCAATTAAAAGAGACACTGCTGCAGGTCCCCAAAAGCTTCCTCAGCCTCCAAACTCTCTACAGCTGGGCTCTCTGACAACAGAGGAAAACAGGAGTAAAGGCAAGCATTCGAACGTCTGACCAGTGGTAGATGCAGCACTAGTAGCAGAAAATATGGAACCTGTGAAGGGTGAGTCTGCGTGCGAAAAACTTCTGGTATTTTAGCTTCAGGACAATTCGAATTAAGTAAAATCTCAATTTTAGGGCTTAAGGGGCTAATAACGATCTAGACACCTTCGCTTACGTTTGTTATACATTACTTGCGGGTTGATATAAACAAGTCCAGAGATACCCCCGTGTAGTCCATTGAAATACTATCCGAATTCAGCAAAGGTCAAATGCGAGCAATGTATATAATAAATGTTCCTTGTTTTTTTACTTTGCCCCTGCACTTGGGTTGTCTTATTTGTGATTCTCTCCCCATGGCCCAGACTGTATTTAGCATGTTGCTCGAGCAGTATGCAGCTTTTCTGCTTCGGCGATCTTGTTTAAAAACAGAGATACAAAAGAAAAATAGTCTACATAACTTTCCAATTCATTAAGACCATCAGCAGCATTTATTGTGTGAGATGTAAATCCACAGTGATGCTCCTGGAATTGCGGCCATATTTATTTATTCTCATATACCAGCTGGGATTCATGCGTTGCCTGCCCTGTCAACCATGCTTAAAATGTTGGTTGAAGTTCCGCCTGCCGCTACAGGCCATACCTCAATAAAGCCACATATAAAAATTTACACTTCCTACGAAAAACACACCAAAAAAAAATAAACTGAAACGGGCGCGCCGACAGCTAGCGTCGTCACAGCCTCCACAGGGCGAGCGGGGCGAGTCGGGGAAAAATTCTCTCCTCGCCGTGACGTCACCCCGGTTTGCCGTAAGGGGGCGCCACGCGAACTTCTCGGGGCTAATAGCCCTCAAGCAAGCCACCTCGTTTGACAAGCTGGCGTAAAATGAAGCATTCCATTAAATAAAAAAGGCTCCGTAAAACTATTGTCCCGGACGAATGGCTTTACCTGATTTTACATTCGTATAACTTTCTCGTAATTCGTATAGCGTATAACTTTCTCAGAAAACACTCGTGCACTCCAGGAGGATACCCTGTGATGATGGCATTCTGTAAAGCATTGGCCACCAGTCTACGCTCGCTATCCCGGAAATTCTACCGAAAGTTCGTCAGCTACGAATTAAAAGTGGTTGTCGTGCTTGAAAACAAACGAAGTGAACTAAAACTGCAAATATCAAAATTACTGCGGTGCACCGAGCGTACGCCATGCGTATGAATGGGCTGGTGTCGCCGCGCGTATGGAGGAATAATTGGCAAGGTAACCAGGAACCAACTTACTGTATTTTCCAAATAAACACGAGACTGCCTAAATATTGCTTTAAAACAGAATAAGACAGTCATAGGTTCGAAGGAACCAAGAGCCAAGCAACAAGTATAGCGGCCCCGGCTGGGCTCGAAGATGGCGATCTGGAGCGTGGCCACGGCGTTCACGTGACGCGCGGCAGTGACGTCAGCTGACGAAGCTGTCAAGCGGGCCACTCGAGTTGACCAAACCCTTCCCTATCTATGGCTCTGGAAAAAAAATGCATGTAAAGGGAAAACGCCGCGGCTGCTGCTGCGCATTCAGCCGTTTCCACTACGCAAAAGCCTAGATATCCGCGCCCAAGACCATTGGATTTTCCCGGAGTGAGATGTATTGGTTCCCCCCGAGGTAGGGTGTTTGGCGAAAGCGCCTCCCTGGTGTTCTCACCTCCTCGACGGTGGCGAAGTAGTCCACGGGGAACTCGTCGTAGAGAAACTGGTGCACGATGGCCGTCTTGCCGACGCGTGCTCCGCCGAGCACAACCAGCTTGTACTGGTCCTTGACCGTCTGACCCGCCTGGTCCTCCTGGGGACCGATGGCCGACAGCGGCGCCACCTGGCCCCCGTGCTGGGCATGGCGCTGCGGGAGGGACCCCGCTCACGGGGAACGGGGAGGCACTGTGGGAAGGAGAGCAAAGAGGACGGCTTTCATTTTCCGAGACAGCATGGTGCGCCTTTTTTTGTTTTGTTTTTTTTTTTTGTTAGGAATCTTTATTTTTATAGACCTTTTCATTTCAGTAGTTGCCTCACCGGCGGATAGAGGGCGCTGACGCACTACGGCGCCATTAGGTTGCTTCAATTTGGTTGGTTTCGGTTTCAACGTGAACGCGGCTATGTTGCTGTTTTACGTTGTTTTTGCTTAATTTTGTGACTCGATTATTTTCCTTGTAGCACACAACCAATCAAACAGTGATATTGAGCCACTCTGAGGACTACGATATGTTTTTGAGCCTAAATTGCTGGCTTTTTTTGCCAACTCCTTTGATGTACCTGACTATGGTTGGTTGCGAAACGCCTGACTGATGTACACGGAAGATTACCACCGTCTACGGCCGTACCCGATGATACCAGCTTCCAGGAAAACAAACTAATGAAGAAACTAACACATGAATGTAAAGAAGCATATTGACAGCTTGATTAGCAATGTGCTGAATCGGGCAGAGCATATGAACTCGCGAGTTTACTACTCAGTGTTTGGTTTTCGTGGGCACCCAACCTTTAGTGAACTTCGCAGACTAAAAACGTATCGTGTAATGACGCAGATAATTGATATAAACAAATAATATCGTCTCGGCCTCTTTTTTCTTTCAATTCAGTACTCGAGCATGTTTTGACGGGCAGGCCGACTAGGAAATTTCTTAAATTATCAACCCTGCTAAAGTACTCATAAGCAGCATTTCGCGATATTGGACCTAGGAAATAAATTATTTTATATCAACATTTGCTTACTCAAGATGTGATATAAGTGACAGGCCCGTCAAATTAAATCTGGCATTTGTCTTCCGTAAGATTGGCCAAATAAAATTAAAGGGCACAGGAGAAATACCTCAGAACGTTTGACTGAATTCTAGTGCCAGGCACCACTTCACGGACCTGTGTGAACAAATATTTACTTGTTTGAACAGATTCGCTTTGTAAATTTCGGCGTCGCCAGCCACCAAAAGTAAGCCTCTATTCGCCATCGACAATCCTGGACTCAAGATAATTGTTATGCAGACGGCTCATTTTTTTTTTTTTTTCGGCGTAAATATTGCGGAGTCTAGATACTACCAAAACTTTAAACAACGTACGCAAAAAAGAAAAAAAAATATTATTGCGCATCTGCCGAACCCAAACCGCGTTTTGGATTTGCAAATAGAAACAATTAACGTTATTTCTGTACGCTATTCTAAAACTCGCTACTGTTAACTGTCTGTGGCAGTTTTTTACGCGGGAAGCCCTAACCTTTGTGTTAAAATAAATTAAGTGGATGGCACTGGTTATCTAAATATAATCAATAAATCACTTAAATGACTGTCGAAATGGGAGCGAGCACGGTATACAATTTCTTAAACTTCATAAGTAAACCGACCAACCGAATGTTTACGTCGCAAAAAAGATTGAGAACCTCATACACATGTAGGTGTGATATTATGATCAATTAAATCGCCTGGTGTTATCGTACCATAATACCTCTAGCCTCAGATAAAGTACAAGTTAAACATTCGTTGTCTATCTCCTCTGCGAGTTTCCTCACATAATCAAAAGACACTGTGTTTGATATATTATGAATACAAAGAACGGTACTTTCAGGAAACACAGATAGTCTCCTTGCGCTGACTATTCTTGACGCCTTCCGATCCTAAATGCGCGATATAAATACTGTATACGCGTTTCTTACTGAGAATGTTCCGCCACTATTAGTCAACAAACCACAGTTGTCATAAGGACCTTTGAAACGTCGTGATGTCTTAGTCGTCGAGTAGGCGTATCGGACTACAGTTTCCGAAGTAAGGCAAGAAAGCGCGGTGAAACGCGACGAAAAACACGAATACAACGCATCCGCCAAGGCGCGGAGGAAAGAGCGGAGCAGCAAGTTGAAGCAACCTAATGGCTGCCGCGTCACGTGATTCCAAGATGGCAGCGCCCATGCGGAGGAGGATGAAAAGGTCTATAGACCGACGACCAGTTCGCGCTTTCCACGTTTCCCTTGCTTCCTCCTCTTCCCCCTTCTAGCCTGTCCACCGTTGCCCTTTTCCGCCTCTCCGATGGTGAGGAGGATCTTCTGCCTGGCAGAATCCCGAGTCCGGTCGTCTGCCTTTCACGAGAAGCCAAGTTGAGATTTGTATCCCATCGCCGTGCCGTGCCGACGTCAGCTAAATTCAGCTGGCTAACGTCCTGCGAAATTCAGCGCTACGCCACTATGGGTCATGACCAAGACCGCAGTCCTCATTCCCCCCTCCCCCTCCCCTCCTTCGAGGCTGGAGCCATTTAAACATAAAGTGTCAGCATTATTCGATA
This sequence comes from Ixodes ricinus, assembly GCA_037355805.1. NCBI lineage: Eukaryota > Metazoa > Arthropoda > Arachnida > Ixodida > Ixodidae > Ixodes > Ixodes ricinus. The sequence continues at coordinate 75,909 of JAZHYW010048316.1, read as the reverse complement.
CGCAGTTTATTAACGCGATATGTGAAACCCATGAACGTTTTCCAGGCTACACAAGGTATAACTCTCAACAAAGGACGGCTCCACTCACTTCCAAGTAGGTAGCAGTGTCCATACTTTTATTTTATTTAAAAGAAGTGGCAGCAAAAAGCTCTAGCTTACAAGCGAGACCGTGTCATGAACGTATTTCAGTTCACACAAAATTATAGGCGCACGCCGCTGAGGCAGCAAGCGAAAACACCTGCCTAGCGAAGTAAAAGGCAGCTGCAGATGCTAGACGTAAACGTTATTCACAATCACGAGGCGTGTTTTCCTATATATATATATATATATATATATATATATATATATATTAATTAGTTCGCGTCTTAATTTATGAAGGGCTAAATGGCACCTATGGAAAACTTTTTTTCTCCCCTCGTTTTGCGAGCGTTAGGCGCTGTGATTTTTTTGTACGCTCTCGGGAATAAACTGCTTCCTAGTACTTCAATATCGTCGTAAATTTGGCACTTAGTATTTTTGTAATTGTTTCCAGGTAATTGACTAAGCGCGTCATAAAACAAAAGATTTCGCTCGTATGGGCAATTTCACCGCCATCGTAATTTTTGGACATGATTTGTTATATATATATATATATATATATATATATATATATATATATATATATATATATATATATATATATATATATTGCTCCAGTCTAAAACGCAAAATTATAATGGATTGGATTGCGGCCGCCTGTTTGGTGTTCTTGACACCAAAGCGAAACAGAACGGTGTAATTATTACTGCGCGTGTTAAACGACTAGCAAGTATTTCCCGTGAACATAAAACAATCTTTTTTAGGGGGAGAAGCATAATGAGATATTCTGCGACGCTTCGCAGCATTTAGAAAAATAAACATTTTTATGTGACGGATTGCCATGGCACTTGCCCATAATGGTCCATTTATTTTCGAAATACCGTCTGTAAACAATTTCGCTAGCGAATATTCTAACATGACGTTATTATCTACCGCAGTAAACCGAAACGCGAAATCTCTCTAGAACCGCATAGGAACCGAAACAAATTATCATCGCTGTTTCTTTTTGACACCGAATAGGCCTAACTTTTCTTTGTATCGAACATCAAAAGGCAGGAATGCATGCAGGTGTACACAAAAGAAGAAAAATATGGGCCGATATCGCTGCTTCCGCAACGCTGATTCTCGAAGAAATGCGTGAGCATTCCGCGCAACGGTTACATAAAACAAAGCATGGTGAATGCAGCCTTTCAGCACTTTTCCACGAGGTGAACATTCCCGAAATCCCTCTTCTCCCTGGTGCAAGCGGGTATAAGGTCACTTAGCGCGTGCATGAAGGACGGCGCCCACACTGGGTCGGCTGGTTATAGAGCGACGGCGTGACGTAGCACCTGGCAACCGAGGTGAAGTGGGGAACAGTGGGCCGCGGGTCCGGGCGGGCCAAGGTGGGTTAACAATCTCTAACGGGCCATCCGCAGACTGTCGCCGCGAAGTGGCGTAAACGGGGGAGGCCTGGGTGCGTTAACACACGCCCCAGTGATGCACCCGCCGTCCCCCACTGCGCGGCGCGAAATTGGCGAAGTTGGACGTCGCCGGCGATCTTCCGTTGCTACGTGTTACGTCACGGCATCGCTCCCTATAACCGGCCAATCCGGCGCGGCCTCTGTTGCTATGCGTCCTATCGCCAAGCATCTCGAGATATGCACCCCGTCGCCATCTGCCGGCGCTTGCAGAAGTTGTTTCCTATAGCCAGTTTCCATAGCCAGTGGGGCTGCGGCGCCATCCCGTGGCGAGGTTGTGAACTTTCTATACACGGGCTCCAAACCAGTCCAAGGTCAGGGGACGTACCAAGGCACTAATGCTAACGCATTAAAAAAAAAAGGATATCATACGACACAACATTCACAAAATATAGCGAAACAACTAAAGAGGTGCCCCACATATCTCCTGAGAGAGCGGTATACGAAGTAGTTTACAATCATCACACTCCGTGCAAATTCGATAACCTTTACGCAGGCACCCCCTCCCCCCTCCCCCCCCCCTTTCCCCCTTTGAATTGTGGGAGGTAGCTGCCGTCATCTATCGTCGTAAACTCTCGAGCGCCAGTCGAGACGGCCGCCTCTGCTGTCTTCGCGAGCCCGGTATCTCGGTGCGCCGGCGGCCGCCCTCTCACTCAGGAAGGACAGGGCAATGCGCGTGCGTTCTCTCTGACGCGGAGTATCTGCACCACCAGGGGAGGATTTGGTACTCCGGGCGTGATGTCTAATGCAAATAAAGCGTGCCCTTTTGGCTTACAATTATTTTTTCCTTTAGAAATTGCTTATTTAGAGGTCTGTACTGTGTCCACCTTCTCGACAGACGCTTCCTGATTCCGAAATCCCTCGCAAAATCTGTGTCACCACCTCACCAAGCTATAGAACCACTTTTTGGGAGTGCTTCGAGCCACAGCCAGGGCAGCTGCCTTTAGCGGTCTCGACGACCGCGAAATGGCGTCCTAGCGGGATTTTTTCGCGTCACCGAACAGGCGATAAGTGTACCAGGAGTCCGGTCAGGACATACCCGTGCACGATCAAACGTCTGACTGGTCGTACGAGGTGTGAGAACCGAACCAAATCAGGCGGCGGTCAGTCGCGGCCATACGCGAATGCACACGGCGGAGTGACTAACCGGCGACTGATCAGGTTTGGTCTTGTTTCTAACACGCCAAACGGCCAGTCGAACGTTTCGTCATGCGTGGGTATGACCTGGCCTAGTGAAAAAGCCATTTGTATGAGAACTTTCTTGTGTCTAATAAACACATAGGAATCATACAAGGTATACAAGAAGATATAAGAACTATATAAGGACTATATAAGATATACACGAACATATAAGAAACATTTAAGAAACTTTCGCCAAGTTTATTATATGATTCTTATATCTTCTTATTTAGTTCCTATATGGTTCTTATATAGTTCTTATATGGTTCTTTTATGTTTTTATATATCTTCTGTGATTCAAATGTGTTTATTGGACACAGAAATTTCTCATACAAATAAGATTTTGCAATAGGGTGACCGTGCCTCAGTGGGGATTCCCCGTTCGTTGGCATGAAAAAAAAAACCTGCGAGGGCGCCATTTTAAAAAGTCCATCAGAGAAGCGCGGGGAAAAGATGTAACTTTACAGCGCTGCGCGGTATCAGCGATGGCTCGAAACATTTAATATGCACGACGCGCTAGTGTCACACGACCGCGCGCCGGTTCATACGATGACCATCGGGTCGAAACGGGCGGAGTTTAGTACTGAACCCGCGATGACCGAGTTCCGCATGCGCGATCAAAGCTTCCCTAAACCTAGACTCCAATTTCGCTTAAAACTAAGATATATAAAAATCAGCAGAACCCATCCTTTGGGGATGATTATCTACGTTAATGCGAATAGCATCAAACGGTGCGGAGTTATGCGCGTTCGTCAGGTGGCCGGCACACTCTAGATACGCCAGCCCACTCTTGAGGCGATTCTAAATTTGTTGACACTTTCACAGCCCTGCGCACGATCTCCGCAGCCCAGCACGTGCGTTTGTGTCACTTAGGAAGGCGAGCAAAGCACGCGCCATACGCACAAACACTCAAAATGGTACCGACCAGACTTTCTGGCGTCTCAGCTAGTCTCAACCAACGGTACTCTAAACGGTTGTTTATATCTTTACCATAGGACGCGCTTTACAGCGCTGTCACAGCTACCGGTGCGCGCGCGTTCCATGCACGAGGGCTCATTCCGCTCTCGTGAGGCTGAGCACGGCCGCTACATCACCCTCTCCCGAGCGCGGGAGAGGGTGAGCCTAGCGGCCGTGCTCAGACCTCATGAGAGCGGAATGAGCCCTCGTGCATGGAACGCGCGCGCACCGTAGCGTGACAGCGCTGTAAGCGCGTCCTATGGTAAAGATATAAACAACCGTTTAGAGTGCGTTGAATGACTGCCTTCATAGCTCTGTGGTTAGCGCGTCTGCCTGCTGATCAATGGGTCAGCGGTTCGAATCCCAGCCGGCGCCGGTCTTTTATTTTATTTATTTATCGACCCGCGGCGTAAGAGGTTAGATAGCCAGATAGATACATAGATAGACGAAAAGTGCGTGAAGTATCCAAAGAATGCTATTCGCATTAATAATAAAAATATCTTGCTTCTGTGCCATGTCTAGAAAATAAGCTGCGACGAGAGCCGAAACACAGCACGCAATCACACTGCACAGTAACCGCGACGTCACCGTGTCGAGTAACGTCATAGCGTCACGTGACGTCACTCTGTACGTCGGGGTCATCACTATATTTGACGGAGAAGTTTTAGAGCCACGACGGGCAAGAAGGAACCGCCGCTTCAATACATTTTCAGCAAAAACGAGCAAATCAAGCACTATGCCGAGCGCGTTCGAGTGTTGGTTTTTCTGTTTGTTGCCCGGCGAACCCAACTCGCGTCGGCGCACTAACCCCCCCCCCCTTTTTTTTTTTTTCTCACGTTTTTGCAAAGGGCTGTGAAATTAGCGAAAGTGGTAGTGCGCGATATAGGCCTAACGAAGTTCGCGAGAGCGTGAGGAAGCTGCACATCCCGCCATCATTTGCCCGACACCCGTATACGGCGCTCCGACAACAGCTCTCCAGATTTGTCTCTGCGCGCGAGAGCGGTGTGCGTATACAAGACTGGAGTGGGAACGCCAGCTGTCCCCCCTAACGACCGCGGTCTGGGAGGAAAGAGAACCGCGCCGGGGGCTCTTTTACCCAAGCGTTTGCATGCCGAGCACTCGGTTATGACCTCGGCACGCAGCGTCGAGAATGCTGTGTCGATCCAAGTATACCAGCAGGACTGTACGGCAAGCGATCGATGCGATCGTCAAAGTTTTACGAGTGCAATTGAGGCTGTACGGCGGGCTATAGGTGACAAGCGCGGTCAAAAGCGTCGCTATGCTTCGAGAAACAAATTTCGAGTGGGCATTTGCCGTATACATAAATGATGCCGCGAACATGAGCCTACTTGAAATTCGAGTCACCAAACACCAACGTATATTTTAATGACACGAAAGGGACCACGAAATTTATTCTCGGATGGGATAAATTGGGGATTTTACTAATCGCATATCGTTATGTGCGCCAAAATAAAACTAGTACGCGAGCGCAAAAAGCCTAAACCCTGCTTTTCGGTAAGAAATTCTGAACATATAGCGGATTATTTCGTACTTCTTTTTTTCCTTCGAAAGTTCATTGCCTTTTCACTGTGCTGCATTCGCGGTGTCCAATAAAAGCACGTCAGTCGAACCCAGCTCACGCATTCAACACGAGCACTGCGTCACTTGGACGCATGCGCTCGTCAACAATCAATCCGTCGCCAAATATTTAAATTCGCGTTCCTATTGGAACGCGCTCACGGTGTCCAGTAGGAAACACCTATGTTTCCGAAGCGGCACTGGTAGGTTTCACTGGGCGGCCGCGGGAGCTGCTCCACAGCGCAGCCGTCAATGACGTGTCAATGCGCTGTACTCGGGGACAACTTTCTGCAGCTATGCATGGCAATCAAAGGTTTGCTGGAGCGCGAGCTTGAGGGGGCGCTGATCAAAGCTGTGCACGCTTTGGAAATGCCGCGGAAAGTTGTCCACGAGCCTATTGGCGACGTGCGCGCTCGAAAGCGTCGCTGTGGTCGGCCTTCCACGATTGGCCGAACGCCAACTATGACGTCACCAAAGGATTTCTCATCGACGGAAATAAGAGGAATGGAAGAACTTCAATTTCGACGGTGTTGGTAGCGTTGCTTTAAGAGCGCATTGATTTCAAGCTTCCACCATGCTCCTTACAAACACCATCGAACTTGTTGTTCGCAAGGTAATGACGTCATGAAAGGTAACAATAGGAGGGCGCCACTTAAACATCTCGCAGCTAATAGGCTCTGGTCAAAGCAAACTGTAGAAGCCGACAAAAAAGAAGCGAACGCGAAAATCGTTTGGAAACTATCGCGGAGCCTGCAATGTCCTATTCCTTACGTTGTATACTGGAAATGCGACATGCGCGTAAGGTGCTGCTAGATTCTCGGGGACTGGCGATGAGCCTTAATTTTGAGTAGGAACTCTGAGAATCGCTAGAAGAAGCATAATTTCAGCGCTGATCGAAAACCTGGGGGCTAGGTTCGACAAATGTTTCGTTTCTCCTAAAAGAAACGGAAGTGACGGAAGTGACGATATCGCGTCTGATTGGTTAGAGGCACAAATGATGAAAGTTTCGTCATTTGAGCCTCTAGCCAATCAGACGCGATATCGTCACTTCCGTCACTTCTGTTTCTTTTAAGGAGAAACGAAACATTTGTCGAACCTATACACCTTTCCAAAAACGCTCCTAGGCCGCCGCCATGTTGCTGATGCTGATGCGGCTGGTGCGACTCGCGCGCCCTCTATCAGCTAGAAATTTTCTGCCACTCTCTTGGAGCTGTGAAGACCCGCTCAGCGCGGTTCTCTACCTGTGTTTTTGCGGTTTTGCATTCGACGTTTTCTCACCCCTCTTGAAAGTTTCCACTTAATTTTTTTATGCGTGCTGCGTACCCTTTCTGTGTTATCTCCCATTGTGCGAAATAAGGCTGGTAAGTGCCTGCCATTCAAGCTTTTCTGCTTAACATTCACGGGAAACGAAGAAGGTGAAGAGCGTCGAACGACCTTCGACGCGATTTTGCGAACATTGTTCTCCCCTCCCAGAGATAATCCGCGTAGAATCCTCAGTCATCTCCAAAAATAGTTGTCCGGGTTGGAGTGGGAAACGGGTCAGTCGCGTTCGATCCTTTGACTTGGTGCTGTTGTGAAAAAAGGAAGCTCTCCACGAAACGTGCCCCAAAACGAAGTCATCTTGGATTCCGTCCGATCGTCAAGATGTGACTGTTGTCGACTGTGACTGTGTTATTTGAGACCTTTCTCAAATAAATTCTTTTCGGATAACGCTGCATCGTGTGGTACGTACAATATATTGTTCGAATGTTAACACTTTCTAAATTGTATGTCTGTATCCTGTTCATCGCTAAACACGTTATTTGTGAGCGTGACAAATGCATGCCTTTCGGCTCTCTTCTGTTGTAATTTATTTTTGACAGCTAAGCGCTTTGTCGTTTGTCAATCGGCGAATCGCGCGGAGCCGTCAAAACTTATCGTAAAAAAACACAAAAACTAGAACTATACATTCAAGTCGCATTCGTTCTGTCGCGCGCGTACCCAACAAAAATAGTAAATAGATTTTTTTTCTTCTTTTAAATGTGGTACAATGCTTTCTCAATGACCTCGGGAAAATGCATGCACCATGAAACACAAAATACAGCGGGAAAAGATTAGAATTTATCCGCCAGCAGTGTTTAAAACTGCACCTACGCAGGCTGCGCCTATCGAAATCACAGCTCCACTCGGTTAGGGTTAGCAGGGACGCCGGTGAGAGTCTAGCCTCAAACCCAGTGACTGGGCTCGAAAACGGTTTGCTGCCCCTGGGGTCGAGTCTTTTTTGGAAAGGTGTATAGCCCCCTGAATGCTGACTCTCCCCGAGGTAATATGCCACGGCGCAAACAACGCAGGGTATGGGCAGTCTCTCGTTTATTTATTTGATCGCCGTTAAAGCAAGAATCTGCTAAATGCTTCACTAAGGGAATAGAGGACCTTACGCACACACCGTAGTGTTGACAACAATATCTTCCTTTTTTTTTTCATGTGGTGCTTAGAGATTTATTGCTTGGCAGCTGGTGAGAAGACACACCAAGAGCCTTCCCCCGAGTTTGAATGGCAGTTCAGAACACAACAGTAGGTCATCGCTGAGGCAACCGTTGAGCGTGAAGGTGGAACTGCGACTACAGCTGGTATTCGGTGGCGGCCATAACTGAACCCTTTGCTGCTGAGCACTTGGGATGCAACAAGTCGCTCTGAACACGCGCCGTGAAGTAACCTATAGTTGGCTTGCAGAGCCCCCATGTTGGACGGTATACTCATGCTTTTTTTTCCGCGACTAAAAAGGCCGTAAGAGAAGAAGCGATAGCGCGTATCCAACCGGGCCCTGGCTTTAGCGAGCACGGTGGAAGCTTGGAGTCATCGCCTCTGGTGCCAAAGCACATCACGACGACCACGTGATTTCTCATTTCGCTTTTGAGTTGAAGATTAATGCTAGGAAAGAAAAAGCTGGAAAATTATTTCATGGCCCTTTTAACCCTTTTTCTCGTACTTGAAATTTTGCCTGCATTGCGGTTGGTCATTCGCTTATATGTGTGTAGGCTTTCAGAAAGCTTTGAAGCCGGTTCACACATAACCGCTAGATCAGTAGTACGAACAGTGGTGATGCAGCGCATGCGGTATAAGCGCTGTAGTAGTGCTGATGAAACGCTCAGCGCGAACACAGCGTTTCGACGGGGGCTCTTACAAAAGGGAATGGGGTCATCGCGAGCGAGCGCTGACTATATTTTTATGCGGTATACCGAAACGCACTATAACTTCGTCAACGGGGCAATTAAAACTGAGACCTTGCCACTCCTCTTCATGGCCAAAAAAGGTCGCGTTAAGCAACGCGTGCATGTTCCGCGCAGGGATTTTTAGAAAAGTGTGTTCGAGAATGCGACTACCTCAGTTCTAGATGAGGTGCGAGGAAACTCGGGCACGTCGCTTTTGCTCTGGCGCGGACCGTTTCAAGAGGAGGACGGAAAACCGTATCCTGGGATTTCAGATAATGCGTCAAGTACTGCAGCCAACAATGATTTCAAGCATCGAAATAGTTGAAGCGTCCTTACTCCGAAGCGCGGCTTGTTTAGTGGTCCTGTCCGAACTGAAGACATTTGTGAAGACATATGTTTAGGGCTTCTGTCATCCTTGCTCCGCTAGCGGCCGCTCATGTCGTCGCCTTGAACAAGCTACCGCACAAGGCCCGCAGTCGTAACATCATTATATTATGCTGGTGACTATCCCTACTTGTTCTTGCCGATAAAAAAAATTTGTGGTGCGAAATATTTCCTCTTGAAAACTGCGCTCAGCAGAAAAGCCAGCACAATGGCCGCTGACGTGACGTGAGTGACGTCATATTCGAGCGCGCTGTTCAGAGCGCATGCTCTCAACGAGTTCACAATATAGGCTGCTGAGACCGGCAGCATTGATGGGGTAAAATGCCCAATGTAAAAGAACCGGGGACGCTCGCCGTTAGCACGTGCTTAGCAATCGCGAACACAACAATGGCCGCAATTGAATGCTTCCTATCGGGAGTATGTAAAACTCCCTATTGGGAGTCTTTACAACTTGATATGGGGAGTAGTTACAACTCCCTGTAGGGAATATTGACTGGCGGCTATAGCTGAGTTACAGTGTAGCTGAGTCTACGGCTACAGGACTGCGTCAGCGTCAACTGCAGCGCTCGGTCAAGGTAAATTGCGCATAAAAAAGCCTATGCACAAGGTTTACTATCTATTGTCGCGTCTCGAGATATCAGAAGATTTAATATATGGTGGATGTTTATTCCCTTGGAGGGAACCACATCCCCTAGCTTTCTTTTAAATACATTTTTTTTATATTTGACGCTAATGCGGTATAAAAATGTTTACTTTTTATTTTTATTTCCTTTCGTTTTTGTTGTTCTTTTTCGACAAAGGTCACGCTCTTTTATGTCCTCCACAGGGATAGTTCATGGCCTTTGTAGGTAGATAGTAGCAGATTTGACATACTTAAAAGACCTCGAGCTAGAAAGACCCAGGGTCACAATACACAGATTATTCTGACAAAGCACAATAAAAAAAGTAGAGATACTAGAGCATCAAGGAACACTAAACATCGCCAGCTGTCTGACCCAATTCAACACTTTTACAGGAAACGCGTTTTTAGTTGTTTTCTTCAGTGGGAAACGTTCCCATCTGCGCTACGCTCGTTTCAGGAATAAGTGCTTCAAAAAATATCGTGCTCCTGCACTAATTAAACTGCAATGTTTCAAACGGCCTGATGATGCAGTGATCCACCGATACCGATTGTTTTCCGCATGTGTCTGTTTGGGCGTAGTAAACGTACTTAGTATGTTGCTATCGGTTTTTCTATTTCTTTGATATATAATTTAGGTTTTCTTTTATTTATCAGAATGATCGTTAGGTACCCTGCCTGCACCCTGAAGGGTCTCCCCATAAAACAGTAGACAACTTACACCAAAAATACTGGTCCCACCCAGCACTCTTTAGTCTTTCCGTTACCGCCCGATGTCCCTAGTTTGTTGTAATACAACTATCGAGACCTTTGCGCCAAAAAAAAAAAAGAACTATAAAGACATTTAAGACTGCTAACGTGTTGGAATGCGAAAGCATTCGTATATGTGGCGTATTCGTACAAGCTGCGCAACCGCGCTAAGCCCGGCCGAGTGACCTTTTCGTAGGCTGCCTGGGCGGGCTCTGCGGCCGGCCACCTGGCACCACGGCCGCTCTGCAGAGCCTACGATCACCCTCTCCCTCTTACCGGCGGCAGGGCCGCTGCGCCATGCAGAGGGCTTTTCTGTGGGTGGCGTCCCTTGGAACTATGCCGCGTGCCAGCCGATGGGAGTTTAGCCATCAATTCGCTGCTACGTACTACGGGCTTCGCACCATGGGACCGGGGAATTTAGGTGCCGTTTCGCGCGGCTGCAAGAGCTGACAACGCCGGTTCGCTCCAGGGAACAGTTAATGCTTTCGCATTAAAACTCACAAAGAGCGGCGGAAAGCAACGAAAGCGCGATGGACTTCTTGTATTCGAAAGATACGCATTGCCGTTTTTATGTTAATAAGAACTATAACGTCATTTTGACCGCCATTTTGACGTCATTGTCTGCCTTGTGCGTGCCCAAGGACAGCATTCTGAAGATGCAGATGAAACCCTCAAATATATACACACACATAACTGTTTTTAGAGATTCTTTTTTTTCTCAAGCTTAACGGAGTTGTTTTAAAAGAAAAGCCGTGAAAGTTATACACTAATTCGGTTTGTGCAGGTGAGCTATACGGTCAGGGGTATAATTTAAAGGGCAAATCGTCAAGATAAATCGAATAATTAACTAAAATGTCTTAATCAACTTTTTAATTAGTGAGAATAGACATGTGGTTCCAATTAGAAACGTATTGAGCGTCCTCGAAAGCCACTAAATCCAGTCATGTTTAGAAATAATTTAAGAACGGGGAAAGCGGAGCAGCGCGCCGTGCAACAGGCTCAAGGCAGGGCCTTCGATAAGAGACGGAAATGAAAGCGTGGGCTCCTTACCACACCGGCTACCTAGCTCCTGCTGCACGAATGATAACTTTAGCACTTCACCTTGCTTCTCACGTGCTCCAATTTCTTTCTAATATCGACTGAATTAGTAATTTTCGCTGACGCTCGAGAAGTTTCTTATCAGAACCGTACGTTCATTTTCAATACTTAGAGCGAAAAGAACACCTTTTAGTTCATTAGCCGACTGATCGTTACGATTATCCCTCTACACTAGGTATGTCCCCCTGGCCGCATACCTCACCTGCACAAACCGCGTTAATGTAGGTTTCAAAGCTTTTTTTTACTTATCTGTTAAGCTTTAAAAAAAGCACCCTGTATAGTGGACAGTCACGTACGATTTGAAAAAAATCCAGGCGCGCGCTGGCTCCGAAGAAATCCACTGCTACCTGACAATAGAAAGTTGAAGTTTTTATCGAAGATAGCGTGTCTACGTGCAACTTTTCAGCAGCTGCTCGATTTCCGTCGTTACTCCCCACTTGTTCAGCAAACAATTGTTGATTCGACACCAATAGTAGTAGTGCTCGGTGAAATGAAATAAAGAGCGCTTGTCGCCATTGATCCCGCAAACTTATTATCGGACGCCTGAAAACTGACGGCTCAACCTGCCAACACGGTGAATTCAGCCGGGCTTGATTCTGTCTTTTTTTGTACGCAGAGCACCTCTATATTCGACAAAATCAGGCACGAACTCGGTGATAGCTAATCATGACGGGAGTGACGACAAAAAAAAACTAACAGTCGTTAAAGCCTAGATGATGATTGTGCTATCTTCTGAGAAATTGCGCGTTAGGCCTTGTAAGCCACGCGCCCGCCTGAGCTTTTTTTATATCGTCCGTGAGTGCACAAAAACCTATAGGCCTTCACACACACACACACACACACACACACACACACACACACATACACACACACACACACACACACACACACACACACACACACACACACACACACACACACACACACACACCCCGCTAGCCAGACATGTAAACATTCTATTATAAGTGTCATCACGCTGACATCTATCGAACGAAATGGCGGATTCACGCACCGTGCAAACGCCCAATGCATTCTCGAGTTCACCTTGACAAGTCTTTGAGTCCCACAATGCCTCGCGCAGACGCCACACTCGTATGTTCTAAAACCGTAGGTCTATTGTTTCTACGCTGCTGTTTTCTCACCTGTCGTCGAGTTTTGAGTGACGGGTTTGCGGAAAACAAAAGCAAAAAATCAGAAAACAGCAACCGCTTTAACTTTCAACGACGAATGGAGAGAACAGCTGTGAAAAGAACTACGTCTCACGCAGACCCCCATGGCACGCTGGTTGCATTTCACCTTCGACTACAATAAAAAAAATATCCTTAGGATTTTCGGATAGCCGAGTGTGTGTCAACGCAACGTACGTGAGTCGGAAACTCGGTGGCCGAGTGGGCTATATTTGGCGACGTGCGCGATAAAAAGCGTCGCTGCGGACGGCATTCCACATTTGGTCGGATGGTGACTATGACGTCAGCAAATGATTCCTCATTGACGGAAATAAGAGTAATGGAAGAGCTTCCATTTTTACGGTGTTCGCAGTGTTGGTTTCAGAGCGCAATGATCTCAAGATTCCACCATGCTCGTTACAAACACTAGAGAGTTTTAGTAGATCGTTCCGATACCTCCGATATGGATACCCGATAACAATACGATGCATGGGCAAAGGCGGCGGCGGAGTATCGGGTATAGTTATCGGAGTCATCGGAACGATCTACTGAAACTCTCCACTATCGAACTTGTCGTTCGTAAGGTAATGACGTCACGAGAGAGAACCATAGGAGGGCGCCACCAAAACATCTCGCCGCTAATAGGGCACACCAGCTCGGAGCACGTGGAGCGAAAGCTCGCGCTGCAGAACCCAGTTCAATCCCCATCCCTGCCCGTTTCCATCTGGATTAGAATCGTTCCGGCGTGCGGTCCTGTATCACTACCAGATGGTGCACGTTAAAGACCCCTGGCTAGCGGTTGTACTGCACTGGATAAATTTCTCATCTAAAAATGGGAGACAAGTTGCCCGTTGAGGCAGACCAAGTTCTAGGCTGTACAAATGCACAGTAACACCCCAATTTTTTGTTTTGTCCCAAGTAAAGTGATCGCTTGTTCTGGCTTCTAGTTGAGGGGGTGAACGCTGCTCGCTTTCCCCTACAACTACTATTCTATACGTAGATAGAAAACTAATGCCTATTTCGGAGGTTACGAACGTCAAGAAATAATTCTAATTGTTATTTTTTCAAAGTGTAAAAAATGGTAAGCTTTTTAGCGACTATTCAAGAGACGATTACCCGGCTGTGTCGTCGACGTTGGCGCATTTTGCTCCACATTCTGACGATCCGTACACGAGCTGTATACGCTGCACGACGTCGTCCCAGGATAGAAACTACTCTACACGACGAAGAAAGCTCTGACAGTTGGACGACGTAACAATAGCCAAGAAAAGGGTGTTCGCAGAAAAAGTGGGAGGGAGAACGTTGAAGGATGGATGAATACAGCCCAAAATATCTTCGTTGAAGGTAGAAAGCGGATAGCTTCTTTTGAGTCTATAAAAACCGGAGGCGGGTTTTTAACGAACTAACATTTGGAAAGGAGTGAAATCACCCTCGATAAGAAGGGTCAAGATGCCATGTCGAAGAGAAGACAGAAAAAAAAAAAGTAGCCATTGTTGTTTGCGAAAATGTCGTCATTCTTTTTAACTTTGAGGTGGGCGGTTTATTTTGCGTGACGTTGACTCGGTATGCAGTTTTGACCACTTGACGGGCGGCTTCAAATGTCATTCAGCAAAGTGAGGCTTTTACTGAGTTCCAGCTTGTAGCATTTCATAACATTTACTATCCACAGTGTGCATGTGTACAAAACATGTATGTAATTTTTTTTTTTTTTTGCGCTATATGATGAACAGGTGTTGCTGGGGCAAGAAAGCGCTCAACGCTGTCCGTAGGGGTATTCACACGGGAGAAATCCCGGGATTTCTCCCCGGCACGCGCGCATCACGAGACGAAAACGCGAGGCTTTTGCATATTGCAAAGCCTGACGTTTTAGTCGCGAAATACGCGTGCCGTGGAGAAATCCCCGGGATTTCTCCCTCGTGTGAATACTCCTTAAAGAACTGCTCATTCTTCATTAATTTTTTTATTTTATTGTTGCAAACGATTTTGAAATAATTCATAGAAATCCACCTCAAAAGTCAAAGCTTAATACATTCGTAGTTGCAAAAGCAAATTTTAAAAAATACTATTAATAATGCAGACTTCAAGTTTTGCGTTAATCAATTCAGTACATAGAAGAAAAAAACGCACTCCTCGTTTCTTTTTTTTTTTAAGTAATTCAGACACAAAGTGTCGTTTAACTTTCTTTCTTGATCCTCAACTCGATCACGGGCGGGCGCGTGATTGATGAGAGACCACGCGCGTAATCGCGCGCCGTGCAGAAATGAAACATGGCGCTCGTTCCATTGACTTCCTTCTAAGCGTGCGGACAACGAGTCACTTGTTTCTCCGTTCAGATTTTCTTTGTCTTTTCCACACGAAGACATCAATACTGTGAACGCTGCTCTTCCGTAGCTTGACGGTCACCATGCGCGGCTCACTTTTTAGAGCACTATAATGACCACACAAATCGCAAACACAACGACATCTTCGTCACCCTCAAAAACATTTTGCAACAAACAGTGACGTGGCCGGTACCCAGAATGCGCTCGCCCTCCACAGAGCTTCAGCACATTGATACTTTAGACCCATGTTGTTGTAAAACAAAACTGAAGTTTCGCAAGTTGAGGTTTTCCGTAACGTTTAAGTATCAACATGCTCGTTTTCCTAGCGCACATCAGCATCTCCGTCACCTGTCATATGCTCCAGTACCGACCGCTTCGCATTTGTAGGCAAATAAATTATTTTTAGCGCAGTGACCAGCGTCAACGAACAGGCGCGCGGGAAATCCGGAGGATCTGTCTCCGCCCCTTCCGCCATCTTGGAACTACCGCCCCGCCATCTATGGGGCGTTGGAGTCGCAAATAGCAAACGCAGGAAGGACGCACGACATGATGACGCGCTGTTGGCGCTTTTTGATAAGCTGCTCCGAAGGGTAAACACTTTTTTTCCATAAGGGCGCAGCCATCTTGAATGTCGTCACTTCTGGTATGCGGTAAAACATCGTTTTAGTCGCTCCACACCGCTGGAAGATGTTTACGAAAAAATGCGTAATTGTCACACGTTCTTGTTTTGCCTCACCCACATTTTCCCGGATATTCCAGGTTCAAATGTTTTATTATTTTTTTCGTTCCGCATACCAGATACGGAACCCAAGTGACTGAGATCAAGAGCAAACAGGAAACGACGGAATATAGCGCTTCCGGGCTCCAATCTTTTCATCGCACATACAGGGTGTTATATTTAATTCGAACGAGGTTCATCCAAGAGAAATCCGCCAAAGGTACAGAAATGCGGTTTGTGCTGATGAGTTATACGGCCCAGGGGGGGGGGGGGGGGGCTATTAGGGGATGTTAATCGTGGCGATAGGTCGGATAATTAACTAAGACTCCCCAATCACCTTCTTAATTAGTTCTACTAAACGTGCGTTTCCAATTGGAAATTTGCCGAGTGTCATCAGAAAGCACCGAATCGGTCGATTCTTAGAAAGTCTCGAAGCACCTTAGGAGCTTGCGGTGCACCGAAATTGCTGCTCGTGCAACGGGTTCGAGGCTAGCGGTGAGAAAACGAGGTCCCGCAGTCTTCGCAATGTCCCGCACCAGCGCACCAGGAAGAGGCGGCCTGGGTGAGGAGGTAGCTGAACTGAAGCGGTGACGAGGGGAGTATGACGCGTGCTCGACGCGTTCAAACTGACGCCGTAACAGAAACAGTGACGTCTGAATATAGATATAGATTGGACACTTGGTGCTTATAGTTGCCCGCTGCAGGGTGCGTCGCGATTTGATCGGCGGAATATAGCCTTTATAGAAGAAAAGCAACGGGAGCACATTTCAACCTGATCTGCTGCGAAGCACCCCAGAAAAGAAATAAAAACGCGTTACTTTAATGCGCAGTGCGCTTCCGCTGCACCTGTGCTGTGAGTGTCATGCCAACTTTGAGTCGGTGTGACTGACAACTGACCTACAGTAAAGAACAAACGACACTTGGAAAGAGTTGACCAAAGAGTTCCGACATTGTGCTCAAACCGAAAGGTTTCGGTGATCTCATTGCAGCAAAAAAGGACAAATCCTTCCTTTCCTTCACCTCCCTCCATCGCCTCCACTCTTTTGCGCAAACCACTGCCTGCGCCACATTTATGTCACTATGTCAGTTTAAAGTGCACGAGTCAAACCCAATCCCGTCTCGCAGCTTCCTTAAATGTGCAGTAGACATTTCCGCCTCCCCCCCCCCCAAAAAAATAAATAAATAAATGATGTGCACAAGACGTGTATGCCATAAAATATAATTTAAAAAAAAACAAAAAGTGGCGTAATTTTTACATTGCCAAACAAGTTTTGAGTTGCGATCGATTCCGAAACTAACTTCTCACGGCGTAAATATTGAAATATGTATATTTTAGTGGAGGCGGGAAAGGAGGGGTATTTATTTTGTGACATAGAATTCTATCCAGGACCTTCTTTTTTAAGTTCCCTTTGGGAATTTAGCGTTTCTTTACAGAAAACAATGAACGTGATTTTAACATGCATTTTAAATCATTAACGCATCGCCCAGTTTGGCCTACTGGGCGATGCAATGGAGCATGCTGCTCACACTAAACAGTCACCCTCTGGCCACGCGGCTGTGCATTGTAATAGATGTGATTGCACTCCATTTTTTTCGGGGATCAAGATCCTCGGAAGGCACAGGAATACAACAACAAGAGAGATACAGGAAGCCTTTGAAATAAAAACAAGAGGCACAAGCAAGTGCACAAGCGAGCCATCATTGGCCCTTTTATACTCCGTCTCACCCTACGACGGACTAGGGTACGAAGGATGGCGGGCGGAGCACTGCCTCAGAAAAGCTTGCATCCGCATTGCGAAAAGAGTGCGCGAGAGAAATTCCCATACGCAGAGTACGAAGAGCTCTAATCTAACGCATATATGGTTCTGTGTTATAATAGCGCGCTATTTAGATTCATAAACGTTCTTGCCATATTTTGTAAACATGCCAACTGTTTGAAGAAGTTTGTCAGGCAACATTGACAAAGTTGTTTCGCGTTAGCCATAACAATCCAATCCAACTTTTTGTGCACGTAAAACGTACCCGGACCCGCATCTCCCTTTCGCACGCGCTCCGTTCAAACGCCCCCGTGTCGAACGCTCTATCGGACTCATCTTCATTTCTTAATGGCCACTGGCTCTGATCCCGGGTTCTCTTCGCCCCATCGCTTCCAGACGGTATTTAATCCCTTCGGTAGTCTTCATGGTAGTAGCAAGCAGACGGAGCAGCCGCGAGGGCTCGATAAGCAGAAGAAAAGCTGGCCTCCGCATGACGCGTCTTGGCGCACTGATACGTACTGCGGAGTTAATATACCACGTGGTTTCTCACAGGTTCGTGATTGGACCTGGCGGCATGTAGCATTGGGCTTTAGTCCATTGTAGGGTGAGACGGAGTATAGGTAAGGAATTTGTATTTCTGCACAAAGACTGGGCAAGGGATCGTGCTCTGTCACGAACCGTATATAAATGTGTTTTCAAATTAAACTTTCAGTTGCGAATACGCCAACGTGTTGTCTCTTCTTCCTCTTCTCCCTCTTTTTAGGCGTTCAGTTCAGTTTATCACTTCCATAACCGTTCCATAAGACGTATATTTTGATACGAAACGTTTTCTGTTTTTTAGAGCGCAGCTCTAAAGCGCGTTTCACATGCAGCGGTTTTGGCCCTAGAGCGGCGCGATTTCTGCCGTCGCGGCGCTCTGGCCAGCACTAGCGGTTGAGCGGCACGAGCGCCGCGACGGAAGAAATCGCGCCGCTCTAGGGCCAAAATCGCTGCATGTGAAACACGCTTAAAGGCTGAACTCCATGGAGCGAATTATGCGACGAATAACTGGCGAACGCCGCCCGACAGCACGCTCGTTTTGCGCGCGACGTAGCAGCCACTCGTGTTGATTCCACGCGCAGAGCGAAATGCCGCCGCCGGCCAAAATTCGTCGGTTATTCGCAGCATATTCCTGTCCCATGGAGTTCAGCCTCTAGGCGGCCCGTTTCCGGCTTGAGCGGCGTCGCCGTCGGCGTCGGCGTCGCAGTCGGCGTACCATGAGGTCACGTGACCCCCAGGTCACGTGACACCCCGAGGTCGACCCCCGAGGTCACATGACTCCCCAAGGTCGCGTGAACCTTCAGGTCACGTGAACCCCCAGGTCACGTGAACCCCCAGGTCATGGGACCCCGTCACGTACCCCCCCCCCGAGGTTATGTAACTTCCCGAGGTCACGTGACATGACCCCCCACGTCGCCGTCGGCGTAACCGTGAGGTCATGCGGACTCCCCCGAGGTCACGTGACCCCGCAGGTCACGTGTCCCCAGGTCACGTATTCCCCCGAGGTCACGTGACCCCCCCTCCCCCCCCGGGTCACTTTGACCCCCAATACCCTTCCCTTCTCCTCCTCAATAGCTGCGCTCTAATTCGGCGTCACAGGGAGTTGCAAACGGCTTTCACTTTTTCGCTTCTTTGTCAGGTTACCCATAGTACACAGAAGGTAAAGTTCCGGTGTATCGATAGATGTTTCTTGCTGTTGTTCGAATGTGCCACAATTCTGTATAAGGTCATTGACGGAAGTTTGTCTCGATACTGGTGTTTGTCGTGCTGATGCGGTGCTCATTGTCTTCAGTGGACCGAAACCCAGCTGCGCTTGCCTTCAAATTTGGGCACCACATCGTTTTTCTCTTTGAGAGTTCTTTCATGCTGGTCCTTTGGTGCCTTGTTTGGCAAAACAGCCGGTGTGCGCAAATGTGTAAATGCGCGTACGGCCGCGTACACAGCGCGCATCTGTTCTGTCTGTTCGAGTCGTTTTTTGTCTTGTTTTTGCATTGTTTGTGCCGCCGTCCAATGGGTTTGTTGGACGAAGTGGCGGCGAGAAATGCACGCACCGATTCTACGTGGAATTCCATAGTGTTCGTCGAGGGTTCAAAGTGATGCTTGTGTTGTCTGCCAGCCGATCACTGGGTGGAAGTTCACCAGGTGGCACCGGCAAGGTTTAAACTGATTGGCTTATTCTGACAAGAGAGAAAGAAGGGGAACCCCTACAAAAGCCGCCGACACGCCGACAGAGTGTGATTATGATGTTGGCTTGAGCGCTTCACAGCACGTCAATGATGCAGTAATTTCGAACTTTATACATATAATTAGATCCGCGTTTCTGTCAGAACTAAATTTCACCAGATAAATCTTCGAAACATTAGGATTTTGAATCTCCTCAATGGACCTTTCTGGAAACGCCAGCGCCACCAGTGAGCGCTCCGGGAATTATGGGAACTGTGAGGGTGTCGAGCCCTTTAGCCAAGTCAGGTCTAGCCTAGCTCAGCTTCTGGCATGCTAGGTCGTGCACTCTACCGCAGCAGACGACGGAGCAGCCACTCTCACTGTTCCCACAAAGCCTAACGTGCGCTGCTTGAAGATTCGAGCTACTTTCCAGAAAGCTGCTTTGAAGATTCGAGCTACTTTCCAAATGCTTGTGCCAAGCTGTCGTTCCCAACTGGGTCCGAACATTTTGTCGAACGCCTTATCACCGTTTCATTGAATATAGCCCAATTGAATGGTGTAGAAATTCAGATCTTTTTTTTCATCGGGAGTACAGCAGTATATAACATAATAGTAGTTCTTAAACTTTGCTCTTCTAATAAGGTGAAGAACTTATGTTAAGATTTCTTTCTCTCCTACTTCTATTTTTTTATATTACCGTATGCAGCGAAGAATCATAATTGGGTGCAGTGGAGAGGATACGTCTCTCAAGGGACAAGCACGTAGCTTCTGTCCTTGAAGGGGCGTATTCTACATCGAGAATATAGACACTCTATAAAGCAACGACATGTTTCCGTGTTACGTGAAATAAAAAATACGTGTCGCCCCTTTTTGTTCATGGTTAAAAATTCACAAAACCGTGAACTGTGACTTCTTTACCTATTTTATATAATGTAAAACTCTCCTACAATCGCACAAAAACGCGAGTAAACACACTAATAAAAGAACTATCAGCCTTTTCACTCTGGTGAAGAAGGAAGACCAGAAGCTGTACTATGGTGGGAATGAAGTAATGGCCGGCCGCAAGTCGGCAAGCCATTGTGGAAAGGCTGGAAAGGTTGCCGCCATACATAAGCGACGGCAGCAACCAGACAACCGACAAGCCGGTTGTCTGGTTGCCACCGTTGCTTATAGATGGTGGTAGCTCTCCGGAGTGTTGTGTCGACATTTATTTGCTGGTGGACGCGATCCTGTGGGAACAAGCCCTTAACAGCTCCGCTGTAAAAATACAAAAATAGAAAATCTGAGCGCATTTACGCTACCACGTAGCCTGCGTCACAGCGACAGCCGCTTGGCGCTTGCATGATTCCCTATCATTGTGGTGCCATTGTCATTTCCGGTCCGCCACACGCGAGTACGATTCTGAAGATTTGTGGGGAGAAAGAATTCAGTGGAAAGAAGACTACCAAGATTAATATTTTGTTGTAAATGTAAAGCTAGCTGTCATTGTCTCTCATCACTGCTTGAACGCTTTCGACCGTGGACGCCGAATGCGGGCGTTCGGTGTTCGAATGCCTTCAAAGAGTGAGTAGAGACAACCAGACTTCCGTCCATCCAGTAATCGCGGCCTTCCAGAACGCGATTAATAGAGAGTTTTAGTAGATCGTTCCGATGACTCCGATAGTCATACCCGATACTCTGCCTCCGCCTTTGCGCTTACATATATAGTATCGTTGTCGGGGGTATCGGAGGTATCGGAACGATCTACTAAAACTCTCTAGCTAACTGCAGTTAAGTGTGCCCGTAAAATACGTTCGTTACGCGGCCACACCTGGCCGCACCTACGCTAAAGGCTGGTCCACACATTCGCAACGTTTGCGTTCGCATGCAACTGAAACGACCGTAACAACCAAAACACCGCAACAACCGTGACTCGCGGATTCCTTCGCGAAGCTACCCTTTGCATCGCTTGCCACGCTACGTACGGCAAACACTTGTTCCCGTGATCTTAATAATAATATATTCGAACCTTTGCTTTTTCCAACAAAAACAATGCTTCAAGCGAACGGAACCAACGCAGATGTGTGACCCAACCATAAAGCACAGTTACTATACTATACTTTACAACGTTTTCTGGCTACGCACTCAAAGCTTTGGGCGCACGTGCACTCGCGCATCTTGAGCACCCATCGATACCCAAGCAGCACAAAACGTCGTGGAAACGTCGAGAAAAGGTCCCTGACGTCCGTGACGTCCCGCGTGACTTCGATCACGTTTTTTCGACGTTGAGGTGACGTCCTTATATAACGTTCCATTAGAGTCTAATCAGGGACGTTGTGACGACGTTGTATTTCAACTCAAACGTCGTCAACGTTCCCACGACGTCCATGCACGACGTTCAGGCAACGTCCAACGCTCACGTTTCTTTGACGTTGAAGTGAAGTCCATAAATGACGTTTCATTATCGTCCTGTCCGTGACGTGCTGGCGACGTCATGTTTCAACTTCTACGTCGTCACGACGTCAAGACAAGACGTTTTAGGAGCGTTGAACACTCACGTTTCTTCGACGTTAAAATAAAGTCCATAGTGACGTTACAATATTGTCCCGTCAGTGACGTTTCAGCGACGTCGCGTTCACACCTAGCTGTCGTAAACGTCATACAGGACGTACTGGCAACGTCGACCACTCACGTTTTGTTCAACGTTGAGGACATATTTAAATTACGTTCCTATTTTGTCCTGTCATTGACGCCCTGGCGATGTCATGTCACAACTTTGTTTTGTGTTTTTTAGCTTTTCCAGCTCCATCTCCAGCCGTAAATCACGTTTCATACGCGTTCACTGTTAAAAGCTTAATTACAGCTGTGGTCAAGGTGACACTGCTCAAGAGCCGCAAGCAAAGCTTAATTTTTGAGAGCTTCAGGAATTTATTTATTTATTCATTAATTTATTTATTTCAAGATACTATTAATGCACATGGGATTACGCTAGGGAGGGCAAATACAAAACACAATGTACACTGAAGGAAAAAAATATGAAGGCATGTTGGGAATATCATTCCTTTTACACGTGCTTGTTATAATTTTGGTTTGTTTAAAATATTGTTACGGTTTTAATGTGCGAAGTGGAGCCCATGGCGTCTAGATCGGATCGGATTGTGCCATTCTTGTTTTTCGCACGCGCGTTGTCGTCTTCCTTGGGTCCTGGATGCGCCACCGGCGCGCCACCACACTATTCCTTCTCCAGGTGATTTCAGGCATGCATCATTTCCAGGGAGCATCCATACTGCTCCGCGGCCACCTGGCATTGTTTTAAGGTTTGGCAATTTCTCTTCGTGTTTTGTTACCCATGCTCACTTGCGCACAACCACAAAATCCGCATCAACATCACAGTTCACCCGCAACACCAACATCCAGTACATTAGCGCTTTCGGTAGCTCGGTACGCAGTCTTGTTACGTGACTGTCAAAACAGACTTTGCTTTCTTTGGCAGTGATGACGTGCCCAAACAAAAATCGGACGCCGGCACACATGATATCGGAGCACAATTTCACTGCGCATTTGCGCATTTTGTACACTACTCCGAAAAATAAATGCCCGGCAATGACGAAATCCGGTAGATACAGTCAACAGTTTGTGTAGGTTGGCACTCATTATGCCAACCGTTGAATGCCCCAGATGACGGTCCAAAAAGCGTTCAAGTTCAGCCCGCACCTACCTGTCGGCAAAAAAAAAAAAAAAAAAGAAACAGAACCGACGCCAACGCGGCGCGAGAGAGAGGGGGAAAGGCAGGCAAAAAAAATGCTAGTGGCATCTCCATAGAGCCCCATGCGATGCGTCGGGAAACTCGGCAAGTAGAGGGCGAGAGAGAAAAGTGGGAAAAGATAGTGGCGACGAACAATCGACAAGCGTTAGTTCCGGGCACACCCGGTCCAGCTTTTTCCGAAAGTCAGTCACTATTATAGCACCGGCCGTCACGTCTACGGGGTCTACGAGGCAGGCTGCTTGTCGCCGTGATTTTTTTCGAGTCTGCATACAGTGGAAGTGCTGCGATTCGCTCAAGTCGCCCCTCTGAAGAAGTCGGTGATCGCCCAAAACGCCGTCGTGTTCAGTCACGGCTCGCGGACCTTTTTCAAGGCCATAACGCTTCACACGTTGAATCGTATTACTGTTCGGATCAAGGTGACTGTGAGGATATGAATGACGCCCCCCAGAAAAGAAGGGGCAGTGCAGATAATGGCGCGTCAAGTCCAGTTTTCGACCAAGGCTCTTCAGACGCTTCCGACGATCCCAGTCAAGAATGCCCAGCGGACGGGACCCCACTTCTGAATCCACTCCCGTGCACGCAGCGAGAGTACCAGCCATGTGCGATGGGGTGGGTAAAGCACGCGCGTCAGCGGATTAATCAGAAGCAGAACAAGGTAAGCGGTGGAACATTCCGCGCAGCGTGACATCGTCCCTTGTTCATTTCTCTACGTGCATTTGTTTGTTTTCTATACTTCTGGCTGACACATCCAGGGACGTCTTTTGGCGGCGCTCCGTATTGTATCTCGTGCCTGAAAATGCTCAAATAAACAGTTCGTACCAAACCTGTGTTTTAGTTACTTCCTTCGTACTTGCATGAGAGCATCTTGCCCTCGCAATAATACTCAAAAAAGTATTTTTTTTTTAGTGGGGGGGGGGGGGGTGGACACAACGTCTTCCCCACAACGCCTAGAAAACGTCATTTGGAATGGTGTCTCGACGTTCCATGAACGTCGTTGGTAGTCCGGATGTCGTAAACACACGTATCATAAACGTCGAGGGAGGACGCAACGGCCCACTGAGACGTGCATGTGACGTGTGACAAACGTCATTGGGAACGTTCTCTCGACCTTCTGTGCACCTTTTGTCGCGGACATTTAAAGGTTTCATCGACGTCGAAGGAAGGTAACGTCCGGACCTTCGACGTTGTACGACGTCACGTTACAGACGTCTTCGACGTTCTTTCGACGTTTTCTTCACGTTTATGTGCTGCTTGGGTAGCCTCCTATACACTAACAAAGCCTGAGAGATCGCCACGAGAAGCGGCCGCCGAAGTGAAAAAGGTGGAGCGGCAGACAGCGATGAGAGGAGAGCCACGTGACTGGCGCCCCGCTGCGGCGAGACGCCGAAACACACTTCTCGCGATCGAACATGTGCGTTTCGGGTATTCGCCACTGCAAAGGTCGTGCCTTGACCTCCAGGTTCCAGGAGAAATGGCTCTTTGATGCTCTCTGCTACCAGATCCTCGCGCTCCAAATCTGCGACCGGGCACTCTATGGCTCCGTCGTAGACCCCTTTCTGAAGTCACGTGCCCATGGATTAAAAATCCGATCCACTGGACAATAGAGAGTTTTAGTAGATCGTTCCGATGACTCCGATAACCATACCCGATACTCTGCCTCCGCCTTTGCGCTTACATATATAGTATCGTTATCGGGGGTATCGGAGGTATCAGAACGATCTACTAAAACTCTCTAATGGTGGAACAACCGACAGTGCTGAACGTGCAAGTACAGCGCGTGCGGGTAGCTTCGACTTGTGCTCCCGCTGCACGAGGGCTCGTGAGACGGAAAATCGCACTTATGTCCGCCATTGTGCAGGGATTTTACAGCTTCCAACAGAGGGCACACTTTCGAAAGGGATCTGTTTGCGATGAATCGTGGAACCACTCCATTGGGACAGGAACGAAAGTTCCCACTTGCACGGAGGTCGTTCAGGTGCTTGCACCGATCCGACATACGTATACCGTATAAGGGATCTAAAATGTGCCGGGTGGCTGCAGCCGGTCTACGACGCCTCAGCATGTACCTCGCACGTCTTTCCAACTGGCAGCATGGAGGTAAAAGACTAACATCTGGAATTAATTACGCAATTAACTTTTATTTCTTTATTATATAAAGTCTTGATTTTTTGGTTTTATTTCCAGAGTCGCTTGAAAGTGTGGTCATCGGTTCACTTTTGCGCAACAATATCGGGTTTTTCTTTTCTTTATTTCTTCTTGCCTTCTAGTGTAGAAGAAAGTAGTTTTATGTTTTCTGAACGGGTTTGTTTTACGCGGTTTTTTGTTAGTTTTAGTTTGCACAGGTCTAGAAGCTTGTGGCAGTTTTAAGGAAGAAGATAAGGCCGTGTAAAGCCGCGTGCGCAGCGCACATGTGTTTTGTCTACTCAAGTCGTTTCTTCTTCTTCTTGCCATTGTTTGCGCTGACGTCGTCTCGGTTGCTCGAGGTTGTAGACGTTTTATTCATGTACAGTCTGACTTGGCGCCGCGGTGGCGGCGAGCCATCCACGCACCGGTTCTACAAGGAGTTCCGTAGTGTTCGGTAAAGGGAAGCTGAAGCGGTTTCTTTTTCTTTTTTGTATTTGATGATACATACTTAAATCGTCTTCATTTGACCTACAGAATCTTAAATATCGAAATTATTTTTATTTTATTTTTATTTGGAGCAAGGAGGCTGCAGGAAATCATCTTCAAAGTACCGTCGGAGGCCCTCCTTCCCGAAGCGTGACGTCACAAAAGAAGTTTTCGGAATCTCCGCTCTCGTACATCTTACAGCCTATTAAGGCTAAGCACGTGCACCAACTTCCGGAATTTTCGAGCGACTTCCGGTCCGCTATTTAACCGCCAGCTCTTATTCGCTGGCATTCTATTAAGGACTTCCGGTTTTCGCCGGAAACTTTTATTGAATAGGATGAGACACATGATATTGTTGCTGTTTACAGATTTAAAAATTTTACCCTACTAAGGTGAAACAAATATTTTGGTTAGCTAAAGTTTCGCCCTCCTACTTTGCCTTCATTGGTCGGTTGTTCTTTTTTACTTTGACCGTTGAGAACAGTTGCGCGTCGGCTGCCGCGGCTGCGTGCTGCGTCGCCTGCTCGACGACCCCCGTGCCAGCGGTCCGGTGGTGCTTTTCGTTTGCGGCAGCAGGCAGTGGCGTTGGTTATCGATCTATTTTGTCTTTCAGTACGCCGAACAAACTGCACACTGTCTATTGCTCGGCTCAGTGGTGCACTAATCCCGGTGGAAACATCTCTGCCAAGTTCGTTGGGTTCCCAATGACGAACGGTGAAGACAGAGGCTGCTTACTTCTTTTGGTTATGCAGTTTCGGATTGCCGAAACCTTGCTGGTGCATGTTTCACATTGGTAGAGTTATTGTAGATGGCCAGAAGGAAGAGGGCATTTATGTTAAGATGAGCGGTGTGTGGGGATCGGTGTTAAAGCACCGCAGCTCGGCTGCACGTGCGTGGAGCAGCTCGCGCTGGAAAAGGAACCTGCGAGAGACCGTGGCCATCGAATCACTGTCGCCTATCACAGAAAAGTTGAATGTGTGATTGCAGGTCTGTGAATACCTATATAGTTTCGGGTATATTTTGTTAATTTGCAGCGCCGTGAATTGACCTTTTTTTTTTCTGGTATAAAGAGCATGCCTAATAAAAAAGAGAACTTGCAAAGAAGTTTGCACTTCTGTTCAGGCTGGCAATGTGAAAAGTCACCCATATTAAGCCGCGAAACACCAGCGTCTGGGCGCACTTTGCATTCATTGATCAACTTTATATTGAAAAGTGCCGATCACTCGGCATGCACTGTTGCCGAGCCGATCCCAATCAGAGCGACGCAAAGTCAAGTGCAAGCGTCGGGCGTTCATGCAAAAAGCTAAGCACTTTTTTTTTCTACAAAAGATATTTCCATCACATTGTTTTGTAGAAAAACGAGACGGCATGCAGCAATGGGATTCAAGCCCGTTCAGAGTTCGGAGCAGTTCCCTGTTCTCTCAATCTCGGTGACATTAGTACGCAAGTTCGTTTGGAGTTTGGAGGCTCCTCCGAACTCCGACCAAACTTGCATTCTATTGTCGCTGAGTGTAAGAAAGAGAGGGAGAGACGGACAACGCTTCTCACACCTCTTTCATAACCTAGCAGTTGCCATAACGACAGGGCGTGTATATTTTTTTTTCTCGTTGTTTTCTGTAAAAGCACACCGCCCGTTAGGAGAGATTTGGCGCTGCCGTCTGCAACTGGAGTCCCAGTAGGAGGTATAGGAAGATTTCGTCGGTTGGCGTGCACTCTTGCTATAATTTAAAGCGGGCAGAAAAAGTCGTCACGACTGGTACCAGTGCGGGGAATATACCTGTCAAGCTTGTAATTGCACGCGCGGCCCTACGAGCGACACGCGCTTGGCGGCTGGTCAGAGATTGTTTGTGTTTTCTCGCGGTTAGTTACATCTTTAGGGAAAACGAACGTGATATTCGGATTTACGGGATAAAACTACGCTAGAATCAACCTCTATCTCATTTTTGGAAAGAAGTGTTTCAGCTTCCCTTTGAAGGGCCCAAAGGATCTTTCCGTTGTCTGCTATACGATCTTTAGGTGGAGATATGCCACGTGGCACTGGCCAGGCCTAAATTAATTGGCTCGTTCCGGCCAAAGAGAGGAGGTTAACCACTACAAAAGCCGCAGACGGGCGAGAAAATGCGATTCTGCAGCTTGAGCGCTTCATCGCGCGGCCATGATGCCGTGATCCTAAACGTTGTACAAGTAATTATAGCTGAATTGTTTGTAAAATGAAGCTGGTGAACAATCGTAATTAGGAATTGAAAACCTTGAGACAAAGAAACGAAAGGGACGTACTACACACCATCGTCTCAATCCTTTTGAGACGTGCGCGTGTCTATGTCCTGTCTATTTCCTTGTCTGTAGGTTTTTCATTCTTAGCTACGGGCATGCGGAGCTGAAGTACGCGCTCTCTTCACGTTCGCACCCTCTTCAAAAGACCTGACGTCCTTGACGTCGCCCTCAACGTCGTTCTAGATGTCGTTCTTGAGGTTTTCCTTGAGATCGCCCTAAAGGTCGTCCTAAAGGTCGTTCTGAGCACGTCGTCCTTGACGTCGTCCTAGCAACGCCGCGCATACAAGAAGCGGCAGTACGAGCACATTCACATTTGGGTCCAAGCTACGAGGCAGTTATCGGTTTACATGGTCAATAATGGTGGTGAAACAGCTTGAACATTCAACAATTACACAGAGACAAGAGAAGACAGCCGCAAGAGGCTGCAATGACGGTGGGGAAACAGCTTGAACATTAAACGATCGAGTCAGAAGATTAAACGATTACGCACTCCCTTATTTTGGGAGTGGCGCGCTGTAGTCGTGCTGACGTGAATGACTCCGTCGTAAACCATTTATAACATAAAGCGTATTCTCAAGGTTTGCCTCTGCCTGTAAACAGTCAGCTGCATGCGTCGTGAGTCTCATGACGGATGCTATCGCAATTCATAGGCAACCAACAATAGTGATTTTCGCAGCCAATATTTTTTTTCTCTTACTGCGTTTGCTTCACTCGATCATTACCACAGCAGGAGAGGTTATTGCCATTTTAGAATGTGGAGGCTTGTCAACGCCCGCTTCAGCAGCTCGGCATCTCGAGAAGACGAGAGAAGCTCAGCAATGGCGGCTGTAATCTGGCACCTGTGCGAAGCGTCTATAGTTGGTGGCAGGTTTAAGGGGTACTGAGCCAAACATTTATTGTCCATAACAAGTGACGCATGATCTTTCCACGAGCCAGCAGCCGCCGGTTTGCGCGAGCACACGCAACGAAATTGACGTCATAGTCCCCATTCACGCCTAAGATGACAGTGAAATCTATGGGCTGCCGGGTAAAGGTGAATAAAAAGAGACTTTTCATCTCCGCAAGAGAGAGCCACGCGCTTGTTAGATCAAACTAATCGCCTACCTTTACGCCTGACCCCACTGTGGAGACGAAAAGCCTGTCTTTATTCTCCTTTTATCCCGAAGCCCACACATTTCACTGTCGTCTTAAGCGTGAATGGAGGACTATGGCGTCAATTTCGTTGCCTGTGCTCGCGCACAACGGCGGCTGCTGGCTTGTGGAAAGATCGTGCACCACTGTTATATATGGACACTGAAATGTTGGGTTCAGCATCCCTTTAAGAGTTAAGTAGATGCTCCGGCTTGAGCTTTCCACCATTGATAACATTAACGTCGCACGCGCAGCCAAATCCCGGCAAAAGTCAAGAAGTGCGTGTTTGAGTGTCAATAAGCTGACACTAAGTGAAAGCTACCTGCTCGTTGGACCAGTCATACGCCGCCTTCTCACCACGTGATCACGCCCCATTCCGAACCCACGCAAAGTGAGTGGAGTCAGGTGACGGAAGGAAAGCTCTAACCGCACCGTCTGCTTAGCAGTGAACAGAAGTCTATATACTAGAATAGGGTGTTTTCGTTGGAGACCATAGCTAATAAGTGGAATGAGCTGAGGTAGTCGGTTATTCATTTCGGGTGGCAACAAACCGCCTTTTGGTTGTGAAAAACAACCAACCAGAGGTCGGTTGTCTTTTCTTATTTCCTTCCTTCCTTCCTCTTATAAGCTCCGCTGGTGCAACCGCTGAGCATAATAGGGAGATGATGCACAAGCGTTCGTGCAACAGTTGACAATAGATGCTGCACGATAGATGGTGGATAACAGATGGTGCACGAGCGCTCGTGCAACCGCCGAGGCTTCATCTAAAGCAACTAGCACGCGCTTTTAGCACGCGCGGCTAGCAATAGACCCTTTCCGAAATTCAGTCTGGCCACTTTGATCACTATCATCATCTGTGGAACGGCATCTGTGCCATACCAATGGCGGCCTTCTAGTGACTGATAAAGAAAGATGTTGAAGATGCTCCTCAGCGGATGATGCGAGGCCTGTACATTGGGGGGGGGGCCAGTACGACGTGACGTAGGAATAGAACACAAGAGCTACGTAAGCGTTTATTTCTAATAACTCAGATTCAGTCAACCTGTGGGCGGCACACAATCGGCATTAAAGCACTTTGGTGTATAGAATTTTCTCGAGGCATCTGAGTGGGTTAGAGCTTTGTTTTGAATGCAGGTTCTTGGTCACCATCGAACTGAAAGTGATCGAGAAAGAACTCGCACTGAACCATCCCCCCATGCCGTTGACTTGCGAAAGTGAGGGTGCCGATACAAGTTTATTTCCGCCATTGATATGGCAAAACCTAAACTGCTTTACGAACCACCAGATGGCACTGAATTTTGGAAAGGGTCTATAGTCCATGATAAGGTGAGGCGCAGCCGCGGCGCAGCAAAATACCTTTTATGCTAAAGGCGTGGGATGCGCGTTGTGAGACAAGAAGCTCGCCTTCGGCATGCACTCAACAACCGCGGACTCGGCTACAGCTGTCAGTAAATACTACACAAAGAAAGCGAACCTCGTCCCTCGAACGGCGAGCGGGACGACGTCATTGCTTTTACAGGTTGTCCCGATTGGTACAAACTTACCGTAGACGGGGATGCTTTCGAGGCGACGCAGACCGGCGAACCGGAAGTCAAAAGCCCGCGTCTTTCCTACGGTCCCTCCGCGGTTCCGAAGCGTGTATATGCCTTCGCTATACTGCCCGTCGACTTGTTTTGATCCCGGCGAGTCCAGGTGGTCGCTCTGACGTTCGTAGAGCAAGTGCGGTACGGGAGTCTCGATTCTACGTCGGGCTGCGGCCGTCTGACAGCTCGATGAACAATGGTTCGCCTCCTTCAATATCACGTCTGCGGGTTACGACCGATGACGTCGGAGCTGCTGGAGGGGGCCGTGACCAGCAGCCCCGACTCTCGGGAGTAGCAGAAGGGCTTACTTTACGTCATTGTATAGAGTACGCCTTAGCGTCGCGGCACGTCACTGAGAGTTGTTAGCCGAACTCGCTGGAGCTTCTCGGCAAACAGTGAGCTAAGTTTAGGTGGCGAACGCCACCAGGCGGCGCTCCAGTCACTGGCGTGGGAGAGAACTTCCGGTTCACAAAAATAATGAAAAAAGCCCACCTTAACACCGCTGTTTGAATTGTCGATGAAAAGTGTAACCACCAATTCTCCACGTGAACGACAGAAAGAACCAAGAAGCGTGA
Organism: Ixodes ricinus; assembly: GCA_037355805.1. Taxonomy (NCBI): domain Eukaryota; kingdom Metazoa; phylum Arthropoda; class Arachnida; order Ixodida; family Ixodidae; genus Ixodes; species Ixodes ricinus. The sequence continues at coordinate 44,533 of JAZHYW010048316.1, read as the reverse complement.
GATCTGTTTTCGGATATCCTTGTAAACCAACTTGCCACCTCCAAGACGTTAAATTGTAGAGCCAAAGGCCCTCGTTGAATCTCCAACTTTGTTGTCCGTAAAGAATGTATGCTTTGTAGGACTAGTGACTCGACATTTTGCAAAGACGGAGCGACAGGAAGTCGCTTCGGACGGAAGCGGCAGTTCATGTCTGTAAACAGCCAAAAGGTCCCCTTGTCCAGTTTACTTCACTTCATCATTACCATAGCAGGCCAGGTTATTGCCTTTTTAGGTTCTACCATGTCCTTCTTCCCAGCATTGGCCTTTGTGGAGGCTCATCAACGACTGTTGCAGTGGCTCGGTATCTCGGTAAGACAACAGAAGGTCAGCAATGGCGGCTGTAATTTGGCTCGTATGCAAAGCGTCTATACTCGGGGACAACTTTTCTTGTCAATGCAGTCAAAGTTTCGGACACGCGTGCCCTCTCCCACTTTCAGTGCTCATTAAAGCCGCACGCACGCGCTCTTCCTCTTGTCGGAAATGCCAAGAAAGTTGTACCCGAGAAAGTTGGTAATAGCTGACTCCGTTGCTACTAAGCGCTATGCGATGAATTTTCACAACGCTCATACAAACTGCATTCCACACCACAAAGGTGTAGTCCTTCTTGGAAGATAAGAGGAGGAGGGGTCTTGTTTTGAGCAAGCGTTGTGCTGTGAAGACCACGTTTTTAAGTGCGCTCCGCATGCTCAGAACAAGCTCACATTTATAGGCTGTTAAGACCGGTAACCGTGACGGCGTAAAATGCATGTTCCAAAAGAACTGTGGAAGTTCGCCGCTTTTGCCCGCTCATGCAACCACGGAGTCACCTATGGCCGCCTGGGAATGTTAGCATTCACGTTAAAGGAACCATGAAATGAATTCTGGGCTAGAATAAATTATTTTAAACAGGGATTTTACTAATCGCATATCGTTTCTTAGGTTAAAAGAAAACTATTACACGAGGGTAGAGGGCATAAACCCTCATTTGCGGGTGCGAAATAATAAAAATATAGCGGACTATTTCTTATCTTCTCTCCAACTAAAGCTCCCCGCCTTTTCAAAGTCATACATCCGTGGTACCTAAGCACATCAGCCATTTCCAGCTCACGTATTGGACGAGGGCACTGCGTCGCTCGGGCGTATGCCCTCGTCGACAATCAATTCGTCGACGAATATTTGGATGCACGTTCGTGTCCAGTGAGTGCTGTGACGGCACTTATCATCACTTGAGAATGACAAGATCCATGGTGTGCTGAGAAACCACTGTGGAAGCTTGGAGTCATCGCATACCAAAACCAACACCGTAAAGTTCACAATCTGACATTGCTCTCAATTACCTCGAGGAGATGCAAAATTAATCAAACCAGCCATTAGCGGACGTCCGACCACGTCGGCAAGAAGGTTGGGAGGTTTGTTGCTGTAGCTCAACATTTATCGGCGATTGCATCAGATGCCTAACCCCGCCTACGCCCAGACGGCTGGGAGAACTTCCGGTTCCGGGAAAATACTACGTCACGACCACGTGATTTCTTATTTCGCTTTTTAGTTAAGCAGAGAAGCTAAGGAGGAACAAGTTAACAAATCATTTCATGAAACGTCTGGAACACTGATTCACATGACGATGATTATCCGCCATTTTGTTGTTCGATGTCAGCGTTATAAGACGTCTAACTGATAAGCTACTCTGCGCTACGCATTTGACGGTTTCATGTGAATCCTTGGAATGCTCGCTTGCGGTTCCCGCCAGACAGATCATAGCAACAAAATGGTGGACGCAATAGACCCTTTCCAAAATTCAGTCTGGATACCTCTCTAACTATAAATATTGTCACCTAAGTGTATATTACCTGTGCATGCTAACGGCTGCCCTTGATGGGGAGGGGATTGAACAGTCGCACCTCTAGCGGAACGCTTCAGCTGTGGGAAAATAAACCGTATTTTCTTGTTTGTTTTTGATCCGAGAAATCAAAGATGACGAATCAAAGGCCGCTCCCCGTGCGACCAAAGCACTGGCATATATCCTCCTATATACCGACAAAGCCTGGCAGATCCCCACGAGAAGCGGCCACCGAAACGGAAAAGGTGGAGCGGCAGACAACGGATGACAGGAGAGCCACGTGACTGGCGCCGTGAAGACACACTTCTCCCGAGCGATCAAGTGTGTTTCGGGTCCTCGCCACTGCCAAAACTGTCCGCTGACGTCCAGGTTCCCCTAGGATTCCACGACAAATGGCTCTTTGATGCTCTATGCTACCAGATCCTCGCACTCCAAATCTGCGACCGGGCACTCTATGGCTCCGTCGTCAGACTGTCAGGCTTTGTGAGTATAGAGTGCCCTCATAGTCATACACACGCGCGCTTTTGCTTCAGTGGTGACATCTCAGCCATTTTTCCGCCCAATCGTTTTTTCATGCATTTTGAAGTGTGCGCAATCCGGCGTCACTCAGCTCGAGCGCGTAGCTTTGGCTAAGGCATAGACGCCATTTTACAGCACAAGTAACGCCCCGAGTACGCAAGAGCGTCACGCGCTGGCACATTCAGGACAACAATGTATGTCTTCACCCTGAGACAGGCAGACATGTAGGCATCCTATAGACGCTTTACACACGCGCCAGATTGAGCCGCCATAGCCGCCCTTCTCTTGTCTTACCGAGATGCCGAGCCACTGAAGCGGGCGTTGACGAGTCTCCACAACGGCCTATGCTGGGGGAAGGACACAGTAACACTTAAAATGGCAATAACCTGTCCTGCTGTGGAAATGATGAAGTCAAGCGAACGGAATAAGAGGGGACAAAAACTGAAGGGCAGTTATGGCGGCGCCCATGCACAGCTGCTGTAAAGCGTCATACCGCAAGAAAGGTTACAAGCGCGAGCTCCTTGCTCGAGGGCACATCTCTCCGGCACAAGCTTTCGTGCACCAAGGCAGCTGCCAGCGCTATGAGCTCGTGCTTCTAGCCTTCGCTGCGGTACAACATAAGGTGAAACGGAGTATAGAAAGGGTCTATTGCTTCAATGAAAAGCCCTAGAGACCTTTTGCTCAGAACCAAAGAGCATGCCACGAACGCAAACTCCACGAGCCCCATGTGCTGTAATGGGTGACAGCAACTGTTCTAAAGAAAGGTTCAAAACAAGTGGCGCCTTGCGGGAGCTATGTATCGCGCTGCAATTTATTACAAAGATGCAAGCAGATGGTGAAAGTTTACACTAAAAAAAAATCAAGAAATGAACTTACCTCGTTCAAAAAAAGAAAGAAAACACCTAAACCTGTTTTGGGCAATCTACACCACAACTTCGCAGACGATGCAAGCATAGTGGGAAGGGCTGTCGACAGATGGCGCACGCCGCATCGAAAGAGCGCCGTCTGATTCGAGTTTTTTTGCGGGATCGTCTGCTATCATAATCCGAATCGGCCGGCGCTCCCTCGACGCGGCGTACGCCATCTCTCGGCAGCACTTCTCACTCCGCGTGCATCGTCTGCGAAGTGGCGGCGCAGAGTGTGTTACGACGAGATAAGTGTATTTCTTGTTGTTATCACTGTAAACTTCCACCACTTGTTTGCATCTCTGTAGTAAATCGCAGCGCAAAACATTTTTGCGAGTTATTTAAAGTGCCTTAAAATAGCAGCAAAGTGGAAAGTTGGGCCAGTTGGCTCATGGCGCTATTCGGCGCTTTTATTTAAAGAGCCTTAAAGGAGTCATGAAACGCTTTTCCAACTTTTTCCTGTTTAGCTTTCCTCCTCAACTCATAAATCGCGCATTCTACCAAACAGTTCAAAGAGACGGAAAGGGGAGTCCCTTCTTGGTCGGACTCTCGTTTGTCTAATCCGGACACATGCATTCTCCCCTAGAAGATTAGCCGTCGCTCAAAATCCAAACAAAAGTTGCTTTCCCCACCCCGTTCACCCCTAAGCTGACAGTGCTGTGAAAGCTACGTGCTCCTTGGGCAAGCCAAACTTTTGCCACGTGATCACGCTCTCTCGCGCATACCCACGCTCAGGGAATGAGGTCAGATGGTGAAAGGGAGGCGGCTGATTGGTCCCGCAAGCGCGTAGCTTCCACCACAATGTCAGCTTAGGGGTGAAGGGATTAAGTGAACTCCGGTGTCGTGTGACGTTCGTATGGGCCCGGTGACGCGCTGCGGGGGCCCGATGACGCACTGCGGGGTCCGCGGATGTATCACAGAGAAAAGGCAGCGAGTTTACGAAGGAAAGGAGGTACGAAATAGTCCGCTGGTTTTTTCAAATTTTCGTACCGAAAGTCAGGCTTTTGACTTTCTGCTTTTTTTCTTTTGGACCACTGAACGATGTGCTATTAGTAAAATACCAATATAAATTGATATATTGCAGTCCAAAATTCGTTTCATGGGTCCTTTAAAATAGTTAGTTTACATGCTACCTTGACAACATAGAACAAGGTAGTTGACGTCAAGTACAGTGTCACAAAATGCTAAAGAGGCGATGTACTGCGGTTGCTACATCATCCAAGCCGGTGCCAGCAATAAAGAAACATCATACTTTATGCTTTCTGAAAGGTCGTGTGACTCAAACCGTCTGCAACGGAGTGAGTGATTTGATTGTTGGGTTCTTGCACTCCAAAACGCACCTCACCGCCGAAAGCCGTTGTACGAAGTTCTTAAAGTCTTCGTGTTTCTTATTTTTTGACGCGGATGACCGCTGTAACTCTGAGCGAGTGAACAAAAAATATGGTTGCGCTGTTCTTCGCCAGCACGCATATTAGAATCATTCACAAAAGCTGCATATTTTACTAACGTTAGGGACTGGTCAAAGGGCGGTGCCACCATTTTTGTACTTTCCGTAAATATCACTAATCATGACGACACCATGATGTGCTCTTTTGAAGTTGTCTGATTGGTCGTATTAACGAAGTTCACCTTAATTAAATCCAGGAATTCATTAATTAATTCGAGGACTTGCATTTATCCCGGAAACTTTGGGGGAGTTCTAGTTTGTCTACTTTGAGTAACACGATGCCAATAAAATTTAAAGTGGGATACGTTTGCGAAGCTCTTGCAGAAATAGCAGACTAATTGACAGTGGTACGTCGGGAATGTCACAATTCCTGACACGTCTAATAAAGAGAGTACGAGGAGGAAAGCATGGCATTGAAAACCATGCTTTAGAACTCTAAAGCATGCTTCTTTTAGAGTTCTGGGAGCCATTATGCGAATAACACGCAAATTTCTTAAACCATTTTTTTTACGCTTGTTTTCTTTAATTGTGCTTATTGTCGAATATGCCTCATCTTTCTGGAACTGTATTGGAGTGACTAATTCAAGTGTTATTGAGCGTGCTCAGCGTAAATTCATTCGTACATTGTTTGATAGTTATTTTCACCCGAATTATTTCTACAGTTACGAAAGGATTCGTAATGTCGTGAAATTGGACACGTTGCACAGCAAGAGAACGATTCGTGGATTGAGGTATCTGATAAAATTGTAAATGGTGCAATTAATTCACCAGCACCAGCTCTACCAAGTCACGCCAACTTTTCTGTTGACTTCCACACTTAATCGCAAACCGCACTTGCCCTTCTAATAAATTGTAACTAGGGTTCCCTGTTTTCGCGGTTCAGAATCTTCATGTTCGGGGATCTTTTTCGGGGTTAGCTTTTATCACAGATTCGGGCTTTACCGGTGGCACGGATACTTGGAGGACGTCCCGGTACTGATAAGATACTAGAAAATCGAGATAAGGGGCTTGGTCCCGAATAAAGACGCAGCTACATTGCACAGTTCAGTGTGTGTGTGTGTGTGTGGGGGGGGGGGGTTTCGTAATCCCGACCTACACGAAATAAAGGTGTAGATAAGGATGTCTTCCCGTGAAGTCTGAATTCTTCTTATTTGAGGACGGTAACCGGACAAAAGCTCACCGGACAAAAGCTCACCGGACAGAAGCTCACCGGACAAAAGCTCACCGGACAAAAGCTCACCCCTTTTTGACAGACACGGACAAAAGCTCACCCGTTTTCCGACAGACCCGGACAAAAACTCACCCGTTTTTTGACAAACCCGGGCAAAAGGTCACCTCGATTTTTTGTTATTTTTGCTACCCGGGCGAAACGCGGGCTTAAATAAAGTGCGGACGCGATGGACATTGGACCATTTTTAGGAGAACTTTTACCCCATCCACCAATGAATTGCGAATTTTTTAAAAAATACTTTAAAAGAACGGGAGTTGGGCTTTGTGGAAAAGTGCAAAACAGATGACCAATTTAGAAAACTGTGCGGGATTTTAGACAGGCTCGCGTTCCTTCCACCACAGCTTGTTCCACAAGAACTAACCACCAGGGAATAATCTACCGGTGACATCGGCTACCTGTTGGACTATTTTGATTGCACGTACGTCAACGGCCGCTTCCGTTATGCTTCTGTTCCATCTGCGGCGGCACCCGGAGCGAATTCTTCCCTTCGCCTAACTCTGCGCCGACGACGACCGGGGTTTCCCACGGTAGGGTGAAATATGTACGACGCCACTCTTCAAGATAAAGACCGGATGAACAATACCTCGAAGGATGGAGTACCGGGTTCCAAAAGCTCGTCGGCCATGCCCATCCAATCGTCTTAAGGCTGATTAAATGCCTACAGCAAAATCAGGCGCTCGTTGCCACGGCACTGACACAAGCCCGGAGAGGTGAGCATGGGTGAGCCCACAGTAAAGCGGGTGCAAAAAGCCACTCTGCGCCTGCGGAGTCGTCTTAGAAATATTTGCGAGGGCTTGCATGTACATCGAGACCTACCAAGACTGCTGAAGCTAGTAGGGAACTGCATTCGCTTCTAACCAATCGATAAAGAAACTTGTTTGTATTAAAATCAACAAACCATGCGCCTGTCAGATTTAAGTTATCGTTGCCTTTTTGTGTCGCACGCATGCACCTAAGTTGTCCGCACTCGTGTTAAGACCAACATGAAAGTTTCTCGTGGTGAGCTTTTGTCCGGGTCTGTGAAAAAATGGGTGAGCTTTTGTCCGGGTCTGTGAAGAAATGGGTGAGCTTTTGTCCGGTGAGCTTTTGTCCGGTGAGCTTCTGTCCGGTGAGCTTTTGTCCGGTGAGCTTTTGTCCGGGATTCTTTGAGGAACACTTTCATTCCAAGTTTTTCGCTTTTTGCCCGCTTTTGAGAAAACCGTCTTGGGGGTTACTCTTCGGGGCATGTCGGTCTATATCAAAATCACGAAACCGCAATTGTAAGTTATAATTATGGTCAATCACCAAACGTGGCACGGTGGCGAGTATAGCTGTGGCCGACATTTAACGAATGAAAACATCATTTGGGGCGGTTGATATAAAAGCAACGGCCCCGGTGCGCAGCTCATCACATCAAAACTCAAGTCTGCAAAAATATTACCTACAGCGTGTCCTGAAAAAAAAATATATATATATATATATATATATATATATATATATATATATATATATATATATATATATATATATATATATATATATATATATATATATATATATATATATATACTTAGTTTTAACCGTTATCTCGTTCAAAAGTGAAAAGTGATTTTATGGAAAATGACAGTGGGGCCCGTTTTCGCCCGTTTTCGGTAACTGCGTTGTTCAGCCGTCGGCCGCCATTTTTCTATTGAAAATTTCAGAAAATCACTTATAAAGTTTTGACTGAGATAACGGTTAGTTCTGAAAGTTGGTATCTTGTTTGGACCGCGTTAAGATTACATTTGGGTGGAGAACGAGCGTTCGGCGATGGCTAGTTTATTTTTGCTGTACTTTTAGATTTGGGATGTGCACGAGTTTGGTTCATGTTTACGGGAGAAACTCGCAACGTACACCCCCGTCTGTTTTCTGTTTTCTTTTCTTTTCTTTTTTTCACTTCGTTGAAGTTCTTATTTTTGTGCGGTGTGCGTTTGTTTCTCCTGTAAAGTTTACGTCTTGCTTAGCTCGCACAAGCCGAGTGTGTACTTAAAATAAACGAGAGACGCCAGACACAAAACAAAATCTTTAACTGAAAACAATTGCACGCTCCTGACGCCCCTTTCCTTCGAAAAAACAATGTTTTTAACGAAAAGGGTGAACGTTGAAGGGGCACTGACACCCTAAAGGTCGCATTTTTTTGTTGCTGTTGTTACCACAAAAATATCACAACGCAAAAAACAAAATTATACACGCGCACGCGCGTTTTTTTTTTGTTTTTTTTTTCCGCTTTTTTTGTTTGTGACGTTATCGATTATAATATTTAGAAGCTTTGTAAGCGACATTTCTATATTATTTATAAACGGCAATCGTAAAACATTTTTTAACTCAATTGCGAACGCCTCTTGGCTTTTTATTCTTCCTCAAAAACCATATATGGTGGCGCACGGCACCTGCCGCTGTGAGGATTGTCGGGGAGTCCAGCAATTGGTCAAAGTTCTCTACGTCTGGCAGACTTGCCTCTAGGCTCTGACGTTTGGCTTCGTGAGATGTGACCTAATGCGGGAAGTTTTTCCGAACAACACCACGCCTAGAGCCCACAGATGCTCTAGGGACGCTTGGGCTGACCTCCTAATCCTCGTCGACAAAGTGCCCGAGAATAAATAGAGGACTTCGATCTGAAACCCTCGAGTAGTCCTTCAGGAACTGCCTGCGAAGCGTACTTTCGGTTGTGACTCCGCCGCGGGGCAGCCTTTCTCACGCATCACCGGCGCCACACGGCCCCTCACGCCGATCACAAAAGTCAACTGGGTGTCCTCTTCAACCTCGCACCGTATCCAAAAAAAATGAGTCGCTGAAAGGGTTTTAAAAGAATTTCAAACTCGAAAGTGGAGCGTCGTCTGCTCACAGCGATAGGCACAAAGAAACACGGTTGATCGCGGGCGAACATGACACTTCCGGTTCGGACTGTTCGGAGGCGGAGAGAAACTCGAGTCGCAGGACGACTCAATCTTTGACGTCATGCACTGCTCTGGCACCGGTCGCGCGGGAATTTCATACTCGGCTTTTGGAAATTGTTTTTTTTTTTTCCTCAGAAATACTGAGTTTTCAAGCTTTGAATTTTGAGGGTAATATCCACGCATCGTTTTCAATCGTTTAGGATAATAAAAAAAATTAATATGATTTTGACTTCCGTTCTTTTTCTAGAAATAAGTATTCTGTTCATAAACAAAGAGCAGCCGTTTGTTTTTTAAAATACCATATTTATATGGGAAGAACTGAAAGGTACCATTCACCCTTTCCGTTCCAAGATAGTTGTTGAACTTTTTTTTTAACTTGCCAAAACAAACAACAGTTGTTGAATATTTTTTTAATACTCCCTCATTTAAACGATGAGCTAATATTATATATGAAACCGTTTGACGTCAGCTTCTCGGCCATCTACGCATCATCGTTGGTATTTTTAATCGCGTTCCAATAAACATCGTGGTGAAAAATTATCTGGGCCTCCGCGCAGTTCACGAGTTCCAATTAACCCGTCCGTCAGAGTAAACGCGAGTTTCTTGGCAATAATACGGTAATTCGAATGCGGCGACTGTCGCCTACACCTCAAGGACCCCGGGGCGTGATTCATAACGAACACGCATCCTGCTTCCCGATTGGTTCTTCTCTGATTGGTTCTTTGTGATTCGTGTCTCTCTCTCTCTCTCTGGGCTCACGCAGCAAAGCGATCGGCTGTGGGTCAAGAATCAGACGATGGGGGACACGCTGGGGATTCGGGGACCGTAATGAGTCGCTTGGAATAAAACTACACCGATTAAATGAACTGCAAGATATTATTACACGTGTCAGTCAAAGAAGCACATGCAATCATGATTCGATGCGTGTGTTTTTTTCTTCATACATGTGTATGTTTTGAACATGTCCATGTGTATTTCATGTGGCCAATGTGACGGGACCACCGTCATACAAGAGGAATAAAAATACGCCACGAACAATGTTTTAGGACTGTCTTTTGTACGACGTGCAATCATTGTGTTTGCGGCAATATGTGGATATAATCCTCGCGTGGTAATTTCCGTACACTCGATGTCTGAGAGAGAGAAAAGAAAACGCGTTTTTCAGTGAAGACTATAAAAAAAATAATAAGAAGCTTAGAGCTTTAACGATTCGTTCTCGACACCATACAAGTTGTACGTGGCATTTTTTACCGAATATGATATCAGGTGTTGGAAGTTGGCGCTAAAATTGATTGCCGAGCTGGTTCGGTAATGAAACTAACTTGCACCGAAAGAATTTCAACATAAAAGTTGTTTGTTAGCCTTTAGCGTTCAACGAGAGACGGGAAGTATCTTTGCTGTGGTATATGACTGCTTTCGGCCTGTCTTCGGTGCAACGGCATTATGAATACTTCAACGAAACGTATAGTATTGCATCGCTGGCCTTAGTGGCACTAAATAAGGAACACTTCAGAGTAACGACACTTGGCCATATTGTGTCCTAAACTCATGGTTGCCAGTTATGTGAAGCTCTATATGAAATCACGGGAAACACTTCTCCGTCCCCCGCAAATGTTTCAAGAGTGCGCGACAGTGCAAAGCAATATTTCATGAGCTTCCTACCACCGAATCTAATGCTGAGGAAGTCGCACTTTTGAATCGTGACGTTCGGCAGTTGCACTGCGTCTGCTCTGCGCACGTACCAAAATGGCAGCGCCTACAGCAGGTTCGGGGAACGGAGTGCCGATACTCTAAGCGCAGCTCATTTAGTGGCTCTAGCAGGCACGAAGCTACATACGCGAAGAGACGACGAGTCACGAGAAAATGAAAGACAATTCGGTTAGCTCGGATGGCTGTAAAGCCAAAAACTACAAAAACAAAACCACAACTTAAAAAAATTATGCTTTTTTTTTTTTACAAGACGAAGAAAACGGGAAATCGCCAGAGTAGATGATGTTTAGAAATAACATGTCTGACTTTTCTGTCCTTTTTTTCTTTTTCTTTTTTTATGTAGAACGTTATGTGAAGATCTCCGCATTGTACTGGCACCGAAAAAAATCTTAACCTGCAGTTGTTCGCACGTAACTGGATGGTTAAAAGAGTCATAAAGAAATATACATATTTTTTTGTTATGGCTCACGGAACGCCTCGTGAACGGCGAGAGTTACATCAAAATCTAGCCAGGTGTGTCATGTCCGTTCGATGACCCGTGCTCCCAGCCATATACACCGCGCACAGGGGGCCGTGGGCCTTTTCGAGTCTCGCACCGTATACTACACATCGATGTCTTAGACGTCGTTGTTCTATGACTCGCGTAAACGGTTTTTTGTTTTTTTGGAAACGATGAGTTACGTTGCGTCAAATGTAACTTCAGCCTATTCAATTCCTCAGACAATGAGCAATATACTGCGCACGTCAGCTATGCAGTTCGATCGCAGCTGTTGCCTTTTTTGGGGGTATGCCGTCATAAAGCACAACAAAAAAAATTTATGAAGAAGACGGCGGAGTACTCTTTCAAAGTGGAAAAGAGAACGGTGGAATCGGAGTAATTTTGTTACGACTCCGTTTTTAGCCTGCGGTTCAACTGCCCATGCCTTCTTCGAGACTTAATAACTTCGCCAAGAAACTAATAAAAAAAGTCAGAAAAAAATATCACTATAGCACCGAGACATCGATATTTTTTCTCAAAGTTTTAACGCACATTATGTTATAGAAAATGTTGTGTAGACAAAAAAAACGAAACCGTTACGGAAAAGCTGGACGAAAGGGTTACGAAACCGACGCAGTAAAAGGGTTACGAAAAAGCTGGACGAGTAAAAGGGTTACGAAAAAGCGTTACGTCGTCACGTGTCGTGACGTACAGGAGCGCGCGAAGAGTCACGTGACCATGTCACATGGACCACATGACGCGATGCGGCACGAGTCAACAAGTTTCGCAATTAGCTAACACGCCGATTACAAACTCGTCAACGCTCGCCCACGCCGGGTGGTTGCAGAGTGCACGTGCTTCGAGGGAATTCACTTTGCGCATGCGCAGCGGCGACAACAGCGCCCCCGCATCGGCGTATCGTCGAAGCTTCGCGCGGGTGTATAAAAACTACTATTGCACCGGCCTTTGACGACCCCGTAATACCGAAATCGGCGTACAACCGTTTCGTCCAAGATGTTCGAACCTGGACCGTATCTTATAGAAACGTCGAAACTGTAACGGGGTTTTCTCTCGAATGTTCAGAGGTCATTGACCGCCCAATGATGGCTGCCGGACCGCTTCCGCATCGCTTTCAGTCACGTGATAACCGCTTCTCTCTTTTCTTTTTCTTTTCTTTTTTTCGACCTGCTCCCTTTTGGCGCACCTGGCTGAGCACAAAACACCTGGAGTTCGGAATACTGCAAGAGCCGTCAAAAATTCTGTAGATCACGTCGGTGTTGTCTATACTTCTCCAGATACATGATACGGGATTCTAGCCACGAATACGTTTGCAAACTTGTCCGGCTCTTTTTGATGCTTGTGTGCGTGCGTGTGTCTGTGTGTGTGTGTGTGCGCGCGTGTGTGTGTGTGTGTGTGTGTGTGTGTGTGTGTGTGTGTGTGTGTGTGTGTGTGTGTGTGCGCGCGCGTGTGTGTATGTGTGTGTGTTTTAAAATGTAGCGGATGCGCTACGCCGCGGAGGCAATATCAATACAATCATTATTTTCAGCAGTCTGATAATATTATAATTAGACCATTTATAGAACCTAGTTTGTATGATCAGCGAAACCCCCAAAAACACGTCGACCAAAACAAGAACAAAAACAGCCGCGCGCGTAAATGTGATTTATGAAACACTATTGTATAACCGTCGAAACGGAGAAAACAAAATTAAACTACCGTCGTGACTTCCGGATCCGTGACGTCGCGTTCGTTTTCGCTGGTGTCCCAATTTCTTTGTGATATTACGATTTTTTCTGAACTACGTGACTCTGGAGCGGTGCTGACGTAATACCATTATCAAGCGCTTCGTTCAAAAGCAATCATTATGTTTGGGAGGCCTCGTAAGCTCTTAGAAGCACGTACATTAGTGGCTGATTCACATGGGGTGATTTTACTTGCGATTTCGCAATTGCAACGTCGCTCATGTGGCAGAAAAGAAATGGAGGGAATTTATTTGTTTAACCATAGCCTCTTATGTACTGACAAAGCCTGGCAGATCGCCACGAGAAGCGGCTGCCGAAATGGAAAAGGTGGAGTGGCATACAACGGATGAGAGGAGAACCACGTGACTGGCGCCCGCTGCGGCGAGACGCCGAACACACACTTCTCCCGAGCGAACAAGTGTGTTTCGGGTCCTCGCCGCTGCAAAAGCGGTGCGCTGACGTCCAGGCTCCCCGAGAAATGGCTCTTTGATGCTCTGTGCTACCAGATCCTCGCGCTCCAAATTGAGAACGGGGGCTCATTGGCTGCGCGTCGTCGTGACTGCCAGGCTTTGTGAGTATAGGGGCGGCTATGGTTTAACATCGCAGCTGTAGATTCGTTAGCAAAGTCGCACCATCTGAATTAGGCTCCACAGATTTGCGTCGGTTGCATTCACAGCAAGGAACGTCACCGAAGATAGGGTTACCAGAACAAACGCGCTTCATGGCGTGAAAATCAGCGCAAAATGTAGATGGGTTTGTCATATCGCTTGCTACCGAACAATCACAGACGGAGGAAAACATGTTTCGCAACTTTCACAAAACATTACAAGCTCTTGTCAAAAATTTGTTCCCGCATTTACCTGCGTTTCATTAACCACGGCTCGATACCAAACGATTGGGAAAAAAATTGATTTCTGTACGTAAACACGATGAAAAGTATAATTAATTTACCTAACGATCAATCTCACCGGAAACGTAAAGTATACTCGAACACATCATACACTCACAGTTGGTTAACCTTCTGGAAGCTCCTTGCACCATCAGGGGTTCGCAACATGGCCGTCGGAAACAATTCTCGTGCGAAACTCGACTTCTCGCTTTCACGCACGATCTCCATCGCTCTCTTCGTTGTCTTTATGAAGGATAATTGAGTCGGAATTGACAAAAGCTCTTGACACGACAGTTTCGTCGCTTACTCCTGCTTCAGAAATGGAAACCACTGAACATTGACCCTATCATACTGAAGCTATGCGGAGAGCAAGTCGTCTGCTTCTTCTGTAGCAGTTGCAGTGACGTCAGAACGACGCCGAGCTCTGATTGGCTATGACTGAAGGATAGCGGGTAGACCTCCAAAGCAAGCTGCCTTGAGGTCAAACCCACTATCCTTCATTTAGAACCAATCAGAGCACGGCGTTACTGACGTCACCACAACCCCTGCAAAGAAGCAGACAAACTAGCGCTCCGCATTTAAACTATAGTCACTCTTCTTGCTTCAGGTTATAACAACAATGTGACGTATTGGGCTAGTTGGTTTGAGGTGAACATCTTGGGAAGAACCAGCGGCAAAGAAACTTGGACAAGAGTAAAGGAACAAACACGACGGGCGCCGTCCTGTCGTGTTTGTTCCTTTACTCTTGTCCAAGTTTCTTTGCCGATGGTTCCTCCTTCAGGTTATGTTCTTGGACGTTCTGATGTACCTCAATCTCCTTATCTGCGCAAGGACGTTCCGCGCTTCTTACGCTTGCGGTGACGGTAACCGCCTGCAATGTGCTACTGTCAATGATAAGGACTTTCCTGTGTCAGTCAACTTAGCTGTCGCACAAGGTACTAGTCTGAGCAAGAGCGTCAGAGTGAGATGATGAGAGTAAAGTAATTTGAGTAAGATAGATCGAGTAGGTTAATTTGATTAAGATACTCTGAATAAGAAAATCTGAGTACTGTAAGATAATAGTATTAAAATAACTTGGGTAAGGTCATTTGAGTAAGATAATTTGGGTAAGATTACTTCCCTAATGAAAAAGCCATTTGTATGAGAAATTTCTTGTGTCCAATTAACGCATATGAATCATACAAGATATATAATAACATATAAGAACCATAAAAGAACTATGTAAGATATATAAGAACCTCTATAAAAAAACTTATACAAAACTGCTCACAAGTTTCTTATATGGTTTTTATATGTTCTTATATACATATCTTGTATGACTCGTATGTGTTTAGTGGAACAGAAACTTCTCATACAAATGAGATTTCTCAGTAGGGTTGAGTAAGGTACTTTGAGCAAGATTATCTGAGTAACATCATCTGGGTAAGATAATTTGAGTAAGCTCACGAGAGTAAGGTAATTTGATCACGATCAGATTACCTTGCTTCAGTGAGGTAGTTCGAATAAGGTAATTTGCGCGAGATAATCTGAGTAAAACAAGAACCGGAACGTAACAGCTGCGCTCCAATATTCGTAAGTTCTATAAAGAAACTGACCACTCCAATCGAACGCAACGAAGAGCGAAAAGAACAAAGACGGGCGGGAAATATGAGGCAAAACAAATACCTGTTTCCACATGACACCAATCCGCCACGTTGTTCGTCGCGACTTATTATGCCCTCAAAGCGGTGAGTTCGATGGTGCCGAGGAGACGCCCAAGGAGCTCGCTCTTTGTATACGTGCTCAGAGGCACGTCACAACAGAATGGCGGACAAGACTGCATCGACGAAAACGCCCGGCACGATTCCTATTTGCGGTAATGAGCGCACGATCGGCGTTAGCCCGATACTCTCATACCGCCTTGAAAGCGAACGGGCATAAACACGCCCAAAACTCGTGGAAGCCGTCCGTCAGAAGTATAATTGACTGGAGAAATGAATAGTTGCGCGCCACATGTGCGCAACCCGGTCCTATGTGCAGCGACACAGAAAAAAAAAATTAAAAAACCCTTATACGCGAGGCGTCTCCAGAGACAAACTAAAAAAGATGGAAGGAAAACCTCGCGGGCTGCACATCTGTAAACCGTATCTTCTTTTCTTATCTTTTTTTTTTAATCTTCGGCACTACTTTTTTGTTTAGTTGATCTCACGAAACTAGTGTATCGTTGTGAAAGATTGCCATTAGAGGCACTTTACGCAGAAAAACTGGGGGGGGGGGGGGGGGGGGTCTTGTTTGTTCTAACTAAGGGGGAGGGGGAGGGGGTGGAGAGACGGAGACGGCAGCAACCCATTCAGTTTATTAACTAATTCTTCCAATCTATAAGCTCGGCGCTCGAATGTCCCGGGCGTTCTCATTTCTTCCTCGACCCCGCTTTCACTCAGCGTACACCTTTTCTACTCGGCTGTCGCCATTTTGAATGGCAAAACTTCCAGCCCGAGCGAAAACACGTTTTCTCTCCACGTACGTCATTGAAAAATGTGCACGTTTTAAACGTAAATCTTACTCGTTGTTTGCTCAGCCTCGCCTATAGATATTTTTTTGCAGGTTTAATAGTTTTTTTCGTCGCCCGAACGTTATACCAAAGCCACACGGCCGGGCACAAGAGAAAGCGAGAAATGTTTATTCGGTACTCGTAAATAAAGTCCCCGAAGAAAATTCTGTCTCGCGCTTTCGCAAAAACATACCAACGGCCGGTGGTTGGGGAAAGCGCTATGGGCGCGTGCGTGCCCCGCGTGACTGGTGGAGATGCGTATGACTCTTTAGTAGCTGTTCAGTGTGGCTACAGTGTACTAGAATACTTGGGTAGTGTTGGGACCGGAGCGGCTCGGCAACGGGAGCTCGTGAGGGCGCGTGTATTGACAGTTCGTGGCGGCGCTGTAGTCGAGTTATCCGGAAAAAATCGCGCAGCCCGCCTTTTGTTTCTTTTTACTTTGAGCGGTGCACGTGTCGGTACCACGATTTTATACACTCCGTTTCAGCTTATGTTGTACCGCAGCGAAGGCTAGAGGCGCGAGCTCATAGCGTTGGCAGCTGCCCTTGGTGCACGAGAGCTTGTGCCGTCGAGATGTGCCCTAGAGCAAGGAGCTCGCGCTTGTAGCCTTTCCTGCGGTTCGACACAAGGTGAAACAGAGTATAGTTCCGTGTGTTTTTCACTTCGAGCGGTGCGCGTGTCGGGACCACGACTTTATAGTTCCGTGTGTTCGATCGTAATATGCTTTGAATCTTGTGTTCTGATTTTGCGGATGGTGAACGCGTAAGGGTAGTGCCGAAATGCCGCCGGCGAAACAGCGACAGAACTCTTGCTCTGCACCTGGTTGCAAAACGGGCCTCATCCGAGTGAAAGGAGTGAAAACGGCGTCCCTTTTCGGCGTTCCAAAGGACAGAGCCAAAAGAGATCTTTGGGAGAAGAATCTGCAGCGATCGGACAAGCGTCTTGAAGAAACAAGCGCTGTCTGCGAGCTGCACTTCGAGCCCCACTTCATCCTTCGAGACTACGTTCACATCATCGGCGGAAAGGAAGTGAGAATCCCTCGTGGACACCCAGCGCTTACGCCAGACGCGGTACCGACTCTGCTGCCAAGTGTACCCCAGGACCTGAGTGATGACCTTCCCGCAGGACGAGAGGAAAGGAAGCGGAAGGCAAGTTCACCAGAGCCCATCGTTGCAAAGCGTTCGGGGCTCGCTCGGGAAACTGACCCGTTGTCACCAGTGGTGAACAGCGAAGCTCCTGCCGTGATCCCACAAGGCATCGATCGCGACGCACTAAGCTCCCTGACTATGCCAACTCTCTACTGGGCTGTTCACAAGTTCAGCAACTTCGACGGTGTTGCTTATTTGGAGACTGCTCTTGAGCCGAAGTCTAACAAGATCAGCATCGAAAGAGCGGTGTTCATTTGTTTCGACAACTTACCTGATGTGGCATGCCAAGTATACCTTCAGGGCCATGTATGTGCTGCACATTGTAACCATGTATGCGCCGCACATTGTAACCATGTATTTCAATGCCGTGCTGTAAACTATTGCAACTTTTACCTTGCCTTAATTACGTGTGCTGTTGTTTCCTGGTCTAAATGATGTGAAATAGTTGCTTGTTTTCTTCTTTGAATCTTATAAAGCATTACTTGTTCAGCCCACGTTGTCTCAGTTTTTTTTTTACTTAAGTTCAATGTTAAGACGCGTGATAAAAATTGTCACGTCTTATAAGCCATTTCTTACAAGTGAACGTCGGGTGGTCCTCGGATGATCGTGGTAGCCGTGAAGAAATAAAAGATTCTCACCCCTTTGCGACAGTCGCTTGGGTGGTTCGTCGCATAAATGAACACAAGAATGAGTGACAAGTGAAGCGAGCTGATTAATGTCAAGAAAAAGAAGACGGGCAGAAAAGAAGACAGAGAAGTTAACCTGGGGTATTAAAAACATACTAAAACAATCTCAGACTTTAGTATGTGCCGTTTCGTTCCATTATAAAATAAGATAGAAAAAAAAAAACTGCTTCCGAGTTTTAGATATCCCTTTCAAATATCTAATGTTCGGCCTTTGCGACCAAGGAAATGGGCATTTCCTTTAAAATGCTCACCATCCGACAAACCGAAAGTCGCAGCTAATTCTACGCTGAAACAACTTGCAATCCGCTTCTTTAAAGTCGCAATTGTTTTTATGTAAAGGAAGGGTAATGTAGCTTGTACCGTCCAATACATTGAAGCATCATGTTGCTAACGATCGTGCCGCAGCGCAATTGATGCCGCGGAACGACCGCTGGCAGGTCGTAGCTGTATCATAAATTCTATGTGCACTCCACCAAAGCGGCACCAAAGATTCATATTTTCGCGCGTGCAGCCGCGCATGCGCACACCTTCCGGATAACGCGCCGGTGTCGACACCTGTCGCGATCAATACCACGCGCTTCAGGCGAGCCCCTCCGGTCCCAACACTACCCAAGTATTCTAGTACACTGTAGTGTGGCGTCGCCAATTTCTCACAAGTGCTTAATGGCCTGCGAGCCTCGCGCATCCACGCATTTGCCGCTATCTAAAAGACCCTTTTCTGTTTACAAACGCAAGTCGTCTCTGGCCACCCAAATAGACTTGCGGTCGGTTTCGGTGGGCTTTCCAACCTTGTTGATGTCAAATTTACGGCATTTTCCCAGTTTGTCGAAAGCCAATTCGTCGAAGGCCGACTTGTCGAATAGGCAAACTCGTCATAGGCCAATTTGCAGAAAGGGAAACTCGTCGAACGGTAGTTTGTCGAAAGCTTCTTTGACAAACTGCCCTTCGACGAGTTGCCCTTCGACGAATCGCCTTTCGACGGGTTGGCTTTCGGCGAGTTAGCCTGAGACCCCAGATTTCCTAGAACGATGAAGTTTTACAGAAATCACCAAGTTGGGGATTTAGCGAGGTACCGTGCCATTCAACGCATACGAGGAGATTGGTCGTCTTCGGGAGTATTAAAAAAATCTCCAGCAAGTATCTCGATAACCGGTCCTTTACCTAACCACCTGGAAAACTGGTCATAAAACTCGTTCTAGAGTGGAGATTGTTTGTCCTCTCATTTGACCGGAAGTTCGTAAGAAAGTAAATTACCAACAGAGCCTCCTTCCGCCACTTTGAAAAAAAAAAAGTATATAATAAAACGGCTCATAGTAAAAATCAATATACTGAAAGTATAGTTTATTTGTACTTTATGAAACACTTCACAAAGAATACCTAACGTGGTTATAGTTTATGAATAGTATATGGCCACGCACGCGCTCGCTGGGCGACGCGCGTGGCAATATCGCCTAACTGTGCTTGGAGATTTGTGTTTGTCCTTTGTTCCCCTTCTCCAGGGATTATTTTCGGTACACATATAGTTTTTGCATGCACACCTTAGTGGCCAGACTGGGTCGACGCGCGGACCGCACCACTGAAGTAAGAAGTATACTACTAAATATATACAAAAATGTATGCCGTAAATAATGAAAGTATGCTAAAACTATATGCTCTTCAAGAGTTTTTTTTTTTATAAAAGTAGAAAATTAGTATATATATATATATATATATATATATATATATATATATATATATATATATATATATATACTGTTTCCATATTTTTATGTTGTTGTTTTCTTTTTCCCCAAGGGGAAGCCTGATCTCCTGCGATTCACACAATTTTCAGGTTTGCGCAACACCAAAATGTTTGCACACAAAAAGATTGTACCACCCTTAACGGTGTAAGTCATCGTGCCACAGAACTAACATCCAAAGGGTATTACACCTGAAACATAGAATGCTAGCGAACTTAGCAGAAACATATGGATATTCTTTTACGAGGAACAAGTTTACGAACAACAAGCATCGCATGTAGTTCTAAGGTGTACAGAAACAACAAATACAGTCTGAATGAATCTCGCACTACATAGGAATCAGTGCACTGTTCACCGCTCCACCGCTTTATATGGATGACCGACACACGGTCTTCGCAGGGAACCGTCTCCCCAATTACTAAGGTTTCAAGCATGTTCCTTCGTCTCGTCAATATTTAACGCAAACAGTAATATATCTAAGTTCAAGGAATGTATCTCCAAATAAAGGCATTGGTATAGGCAATAGTTATTGAACGTAAGCTCTAAAATAACCTCCGCTAAAGATGTTTGAAACACTTCAGGAAACAAACAACAGCAAACACCATTAAGAAACGATGGATGTTCGTTTCACCGCAGCATTATTGGTTATATTTAGGGCGTGTACTTTCCGGTGTTTATTTGTGAGAAAAATCGGCGGATGTTTTTCGGCGTTTATTTATTTTCGAAAAACCGGTGTATTTAGGTGGAACGTCTCACGACGAGGCTAAAATCGGTGATTATCGGTGGAAAAAATGCGATTGATCACAGACAGAGAGTTCCAGTTTTATTCACATATTTCATACACTTCTTCTCGAGGAAGCATCTATTTCTCACACTTGGTTATTATAGTGGATGCCACCATACTTCGAGAGGCTTGCATCCGTCATGGCAGCACGTTCCTTGCGGTTCACAACCCGCAATTTCGAAAATGCACGCTCCACGTTTGCGCTGGACACAGGAATTCTAAGATGTCCAGCGAGGCTTGGGACAGTAGTGACCAGTCAGGTAAATGAAGTTTCCAAAATAACACTGGATCAACGGTGCTAGTCACAGCATACTGGCGGTAACAAAGAAACTCTGTTTCTAGGTCACCCAGCTTGCGCTCGTCTCGGAGGACCAGCCGATAGATACCTTCATAAGGCACAAATCCCTCTGGCAGCTCCACGTTTATGCACGGATTAACAATCTGCACTCGGAACCAGAACGACGATTCATCGATGAAATCTGTCGCGTAGTCATCCGGAGCTTTTGACCCCAGAAAGGAGGGCGGACTGACGCCACGTGCAAGCCATGTATAGACACTGGAAGAATGCAGGATCCACGAGATACACGGTTTGACGAACCTCTACGGCAGGGGTGCACAACTCAAAAATGACGCAGGCCAAAAATTGTTTGTGGAAAACTGCGCGGGCCGCATCTAGTGTGACACGTTGCACCTTTTTGCTGCAGACAAGTTTTCAATATCCGGCATCATCGCACTGGTGGCCGTTTCCAGCACATCTCGCAGTGTCATGTCCGTCATAGAAGATCGAAGGCGGTTCTTGTTGAGGGTCATCAGTGAGAACGTCTGCTCACAGACATACGTGCTCCCAAAAAGTGATACAAGCTTCAAGCGTGGTCCACAAGGTTTCCGTACTTGCTCCTGTCAGGTGAAGTCAAGCAGCTGAGACTCGCGATGCATACTCTTCAGTTCTGGCGAGCACCGGAGGTCGATGAGTTCTAGCTGCAGCGTCGGACCTAGTGTCTTGCGGTGCGACAGAAAACGGATCGCGGAACAAATCGTAGTTACTCTTCTCACTTTCAGACGCCTTGAATCTTTGTCTGGAACTCGAGAGCAGGCACTCAACCGGTGGATGCGTACGATCGCAGCCACCGTCCTCCGATCTTCGCCGGTTGGAGCGAGGCTTCCGGCAGGTTGGACAGCGAACCGCGCTTCCGCCCCCAGCCTGCAAGTTGAAGAGGCGCAGCTTTCCGGCGGAACGCGATGATCGCGCTCACCATGTCCGGAATGAGATGGTCTTTTCCTTGGCGAGGCTATGTTACAGCGTGTTCAGATGGCTTGAAATATCTGTGAGGAAATGCCAGATCCCACGACCACGGGTTCTTCCTACGGCTGTGGTGTGTTTCCTTCCTCTCGCAAAGAAAGCTGATGATTTCGGCCTTCAGCGCGACGAAGCGACTCAGAACATTCCCACGGCTTAGCCAGCGAACTTCAGTGTGATACAGGGATGTCCATGTGCTCACTCTCCATTTCTTTCAGGTACTCTTGAAATTTCCGCGACGCTTCAATCCCCGAGCACGTATAAAGTTGACAACCAGGAGTCACAGCCTTCATCTGCATGGTCAAACTTTGTCGCTTTGGCTGCAGAGTGCTTCCTGGTGAAGCACACAGTGATCTTAAGCTTCGCCCTACACCACTGAACGCTTGAAGTAAGGCAACGGCTCCGTTTCTCTTTCCCATCATGGCTGGGGCTCCATCGGTGCAGACACCTGCGAGTTTTTCCCATGATTAGCTTGGGCTTCTCGATGACGTCATCTGACCTCCTTGCTAATCTCTCTTCTCCCGTAGTCCGTCCGTGCATGGAGCAAAGCTCTGCCAGCTCCTGAGTCACTTCGAAGTTTTCGTTCATACCACGGATGAAAACAAGCGAAGCAGAGCTGTGTCTTCGATGTCTGTGCTTTCTCATCCAAAGCAAGAGAGTGGTAGACAAATGATCAGCAACTCCTCTCCAGCTGTTTTTGATAGGTCGTCGGCAATGTCATGCACACGTCGTTGTACTGTCATTCTTGATAGGCTCAGGTTTTGGAAAACCAACTTCTTGTCCGGGCACATCTCCTCAGAAGCAATCATAAGACATTCCTTGATGAAGTCGCCATCAGTAAACGAACGATCTGAACGAGCGATCTGTTGAGATATCTGAAAAGACGTCCGCGTGGCTGCTTCAGATGTGTTCTTTGCTTTCGTAAAAATGCTCTGCTCAGCAAGCAAATTTTGTTTTAAGTCCTCGGACTTTGTTTCTCTCCGAATCCGAAAGAGCGCTGAAGTCGCGGGCATGTTTGGTCTCGTAGTGTCGTCGAACGTTGTATTCTTCAGGAGCCGCGAGAGATTCTCGACACACAAGACACTAAGCACTTCGATGCGTTCTCAATGAAAAAGTACTTCCATGTCCACTCCTGGTTGAATTTCCGGCCCTCCTGGCTCGATTTTTCTCTTCTTTGGAAGTGCACTCATATTCCAAGCGTGACACGACTAGCTTTTTTCTATCTGCAGCAAGCTGTCGCTGATCATGTCCCAACAGGAGGGGAGAGGGCTGTAGCCTCCGTGGAGAGAGGAGGAGGAAACGGGATTAGAAGAACTGGAACAAAGATAGGCGAAGGACGCTGTTAGGGGTCATAACAACGCACTGGATGGCTGTACAGGCTTTTGTACTGTTGTTTTCTGTGGGTCTAGTGGAGAGGGAATATTTGAACGGAGGACGGGAGTTTCCCCCGGAAAAGAGGACTCTGAGAAAAGTAGGCCACCGGACTCGAATGCTTTCTGCCACGTCAACGGCCACAGTGTATTGACTGACACGGTGAGCGGTTTCTGCGCTCAGCTGGACGCGGGCCGCGGGCCGTATGTTGTGCACCCTGCTCTACGGGGAAAGGGTTTCGCTAGGTCGGAAACATGCAACGACCGGTGTTTTTCGGTTTTAACTGGGGCGAAATATTTAACCACTGGTGTTTTTCGGTTTTAACCGATTTTGTACTCTCTCGTCACCGACCGATGTTTATCGGTGTTTTTCGGTTAAAAACCGGAAAATACACACCCTAGTTATATTCTTCACACCCTTCTTACACCTTCAATAATGAAGTTTTCTTTTGGTTTTGTTTATTAATGCAATAGCACCTTGTTTTGTTATTAAAGTGGGTGCATTGCAGATGATAAGGGTGAAACCATGGTGTTAAGATTCTGGAGCATTGAAGTAACCCTTAAGTGTGTACTCCGGCGTTTTCTTTCGTGGTCCCTCGACTTGACTCCTAAATTGAACAATCACATCAACAAACATTGTTTAGCTGAAACCTAAATATTAGACCAAGATATGTTCGCGAAGTCATTGAATCAACAATAATAGTCCTCACCATTATTTTTTTTTATCTGAAAGCATCTGGTGGCAAGAACGAAAACGTGACGCTAGCGGCAGGCCCGTTTTTACTCTTCAGGCAGTATAATTTATTGCCAACTGTTTACAAGCCGTTTGTTAAAGTCAAATGAACGCTTTGGAAGCTGGCTCCAACACCTACGCAGCAGCACGACACAAATGCTCGGCGTACTCCGCTTTCTAGGCTTTCTGCGCGACTTGCAAGTTTGCTTGCCAGTGACGTCGCGGCACAGAAAAGTGCGGGTTATTTTAATTGCAACAAACTGGCGAGTTGGGCTAGTTGATTCATTACGTAATAAAAGCGTTAAAAAAAACAAGTACAAAGTAAGGACTACCGACAAGGCAAGCGATGCCAAAACCCAGATATTTCAATGTGGGTCTTTGGCAGCGCTTTCATTTGCCTATTTCACAATAACCATTCTGAATTTCGCGATACAAATTGAATTCGGAAAAGTAGGCCGGAAATTTCAAATATGTTTTTAGTTGGGTAGCTCAAAAAACAAAAATTTATTAGTGTGTAAACATAACACATATGCCCACAAAATGTCCGAACCCCGGTATCCATTTAAGTGGACGAACTGCTGTCGATGCTGTAAATCCCCGTGCACCGTAGTGTTCTAGCTTTTTATACATTGTCTCGTGGTGTAACAAGTAGAAGGCCTTGGTAAAGTCAATAAAAACGCCAAGTAAAATTTTGAGATCTTCAAAAGTTTTGTAAAACGAATTCCTTCTGAGTGCGCACTCAGTAGAGTGATTTTTACGGAATCCGCCTTGACAGAAGGTGAATATGTCGTGCTTATAAGAAAAGACCGACATATGTACACTCATGCCGTAATTTTTCGAGGATCAAGGCGTATCATCAATGAAAACTTACTTAAATCTCTCTCACCCTCCTAGATATTAAAACGTCACAACTAGTTCTATTTCACAACATTTACCATTATAATCAATCATTAAAAAGTCAGCTTCTTTCTGAGCTGTTCTACTTCTCTCGTACAGATCACCACCATACTGTCCCTCGATGTCGTACTAACATGATTTATTTTTTATTCCCTCCTACCAAAAACTAATAGAGCTAAAAATAACCAGACGCCTACCTCAATCGCCACAATCACCGACGCATCAGTTTTACAAACTCGCCATTGAAGATTATTATTTTCCTCGTAACCTACATGTGTTGTTTCCTTTGTTGTATTTTGCCAATTTCGTGTAATTGTTTGTCTACTTCCCACTCCCTTCTGTAACGCTCTCGGGGCCTCAATGGTAGTGAAAGAAAGAAAAAAAAAAAAAGTGCGCCAGGTGTTTATAATCCTCCTGACCTTTGTCCTCGACATCACTCGCGTAGAGCGTATTTATAGAGATACCGCCGTATGTTTACAAAGTTACAACAAAAATGCTCGATTATCCCTTATTCATTTCTCTTAATGCTGCGTCGTCGAATCACTAGAAACGTGTTCAATTCGTTTTTCTTTTCTATGGTAGAACTTCACAACGATATCTGCTCCGGCGTCGCAGTTCACGCCTCAGTACCCGCTTTCCTCCCGGCAACGCAGTGCGTGCGAACTCGCGACAAAACCTGCCCAGGAAGAGTCCGTCAATTAAATTGCAAACGCTCTTCAAGGCTTGAGTCGTCCCTTCTCTCAAAGCTACGGGCTCTCGAAGGCGAGCCATCTGCGCGGTTTCGGAGCCGCAGATGGCTCGAAGACAGACGGAGTCGCCCCCATACGACGCTCCCTCGCCTCAGTCTGTACATTCTTAGTGTCGTCGCAAACAAAACGAAACAAAAACGGAAAAAACTCACGACTAGGCGACATTTTCGAGAATACGCCGCGGCCCGCATAAGGAAGACGACTATTGCAAGCCAACGTCGACTGCGTTTGTCATAATGAGCAATTTTGCATTTGACGGTTTGATCGATAGATCATTCTAAACAGAGCTGCTTAAATGGAATTTTTTTTTTTCCCGTTGGCAATTCATTTTTTTTTTACGCCTGATTACTTCTTGTAGATTTTGCAGTTCTTACTAAATAATTCTTGACTTCGGAGAGCAACTGCACAATGAAGCAGATAATTAATCGATCATTCACTGATTTTTATTAGAGTAAATGCATATTACAAGTTAATGGAAAACCATATCGGCCAATGGCCAAGCTGGCATTGCAGACGCTCATCGACGCTCACAGAGATGAGAACGACAGGAAGGCCTTTCAGTTGCCCCGCCTCCATTGTGAGCTTTCTACCTTCGATGGTGCTTCAGCGCGTTTCGTCAGCTTCGAGCGTGCAATGCAGCCAAGTGTAACGTTGTCAAAGCGCGTCAGATAAAGAAAACGAGCGCGTGCCGTAGGCCCGGCGTTCGAAAAAGAAGGCCGCACCGTTTGTGTCCTACCGGTGGCTTTAAAGGGGTAGGGAAACGAAATTCCAGCAGCTCATTTTCTAGCTTGAATGTGTCGCATGTTGCACCCTAACCTCAAAAACACCAGTCTTCCGTTGAAAGGCACAAGAAAACTAATTTTAAAGCTAAATAAACGATCTTTCAATGTGCACCTGGTGGATGCATGCGGGGCCTATTTGGGAGGTGATCTAGCAACGTTGTGGAACTTGCTACGTAGTCGTGACGTAGCAGATTCCTTCGGAGCAGCGCCGCTCTTTGGCATTTCAACATTTTCCTTCTTAGCTTTCCTCCTCAACTCACAAATCGCGCATTGAACCAAACAGTCCAAGAAGACGGAAAGGGTGGACTCCCCTCTTTCTCGGACCCTCGTTTGTGCAGCCGGATGCAGCCATTCTCCCCCTAGAAGATTAGCCAGTCGCTCAAAACTCGGACAAAAGTTGCTTTCCCCACCCCGTTCAGCCCTAAGCTGACAGTGCTGTGGAAGCTACGTGCTCCTTGGGACCAGCCACACGCTCGTCACCCCACGGGCACTTCGAACGGCTCGGTTGTAACGCGCTGACGCTATTGACACCACCACAACGCTGACAACGCCACCAAGGGCAAAGCTCATAATCCCGCCAGCCTTGCTACGTCACGAATGCGGGGAATCTTTTCTTTCTGTTTTTGTTTGCGCCGGATATCCCATGACGCATCGCGCTCTCCGTTCGCTTCTCTTCGAGCGCTTGCTCGAGTGCACCGTTTGGAACGAAAAATAGAGCCAGTCGTTCAAAATACAAACGTGCGATTATCATTTACGGTTATTATCCGTCATGCTTGACACATTTCCGGGCGAAATTTGAATATTTCAACTTTGTTTCCGTGCCCTTCAATTTTGTTTTTCCCGGCCGTGTGATGCATGCCTTCTCCGCCTTCGCACCCCGTGGCTATTTTCGGATATGGAGGAGCCTTGTGCGGGCTTTCAACGCTGACCAGGGTCCAGTGGTATGGTGGCGCCATCTCTCGGTGTTAAACGCACACGACAAAACGCCGCCATTTTTTTTATTTTATTTTTTAGTGATTTTAGCCGGAGTCGATCAGCCCCTGTGAACGAGTCGGCTTAGCGCGCTTCGGGGTTCAAGGGGGAAGCGTTTATTTTCTCTTTTCGGGCACACAGGACATCCGTTAGTTCCCGGTTCGACGTTTCACGGGGGGGGGACGCGGGAGTAGGTGAGTTGCGTAGACGCTTGGTCGTTTCATAGTGAAAATAAACTAGGGGGGGGGGGTATAGACCCCCTAGTTTTCCTGGACACCCCCCCCTTGAATCTAAAAAAAAGGAAAAAATAAAATTATTTTTTTCAGGTTAAATGGAAAACACCACCTCTCAGGTGTATATATAAAGAAAGGAAACATACATTACGGGTATGAGCATTTGGTTAATAGACGTCTGTCATTTATCTCAGTGGACTAAAAAAGAAACAGTTTTAAATTTTATCTAGCCTCGCCTCGCATC
The DNA here is from genome assembly GCA_037355805.1 of Ixodes ricinus. Taxonomy (NCBI): domain Eukaryota; kingdom Metazoa; phylum Arthropoda; class Arachnida; order Ixodida; family Ixodidae; genus Ixodes; species Ixodes ricinus. Next base: position 16,678 of record JAZHYW010048316.1, on the reverse strand, counting down.
GCCTCCCCCCGAGCATTTGGACACCTCCTTGATTAGTATCCTGGGGAAACCCCTGGTAGCCAGTCAGTCAGGACCCGAGCGCCAGAACGTGCACAAACAAAACGTCCACCGTAGTGTCCCACCGTGTCGTGCGACTCAGTGTATATAAACTTCTAGACTGCAATCCAGGGCTTGTGCATCGACCATATAAGGCCTGCAGCCGCCAATCGCAGGCCCGCGTGCACCGCCAATCCGGGGATCGTGCACGGACCATCTATGGCCTGTGCACCGGCAGTCTGTGGCCTGCGAACCCAGGCAGCGCTTGTTCACCGGCGATATGGGCCTCGTACTCCAGCAATCTGAACCTCGTGCACCGGCAAGCTAAATCTTGCGCACCGGCAATCTAGGGAGCTCGGGCAGCGGCGAACTATGCATGCCTTGCATGTGATGTCAAATGGCACCGTAGCCACTGCCATTGCTTCTGATCTGTCCTGTGCCTCCGTACCTGCAGCGTACATTTTCGCACACTCGATTCCGTTCTCGGCAAGGCGCCGTGAAGAACGGATGGTGCCAAACGGACGTTGCAGAAGAGTACAGGCGCAAGCGTGTCCGGAGCAATGGCGGCTGATGGGCACGTCAATGCAAGCCCCATGTATGGGATCTTCCAACACGTCAATGTACTTGTTTTCCGGTGCGACACTGTGCGCGGCAGATACCGTGCACCTCATGAGACCGCATACAGTGGCTGCGTTCCGCCTCGTCGTCGGCTGCTAACCTTCAGGAATAACGCTATGTGTTTGCACGCAATTTCCTGCCTCGTGTTGCCTCGCTTCTTTTTCATCTCTCTACTAAAGCACCTGTACCCGCCTATTAGTTGATTGACTTCGACACTTTGCTTCCCCGCACCCCAAGCAGCACAGATTTGGCCAGCCATTGGCCAATGCCTGGCAATGGTCATTTTGCCAGGTCATCTTTTTACGGCCAGCTTCCTTGACATTCAAGGGTTATGTCGTTTGTTTAATTTTTTGGGTTTTTTTTTCTCTCTCTTTCTGTCGCGCAGTTATGAATTTATGTATTCAATCATTCTCCCATTCCTCACGCTCAAAAAAACGAAATATCGATGCGGCTTGATTTCCATTATGAAGCTGAAGTGTCGAATGCGAAACAAGCTTATTAGGCCTCTTGAAAAGTCCCCGTCACCTTACCACCCTCTTGTTATTGCTTGATCGTACTCTCTGACGGTATTGACGGACGAGTGCTGACGTCAGCGTTCGGCGAGGACTGGGATCCGACCTCGCGCTTCGTGCGCATGGATGGATGGAGGAGTGGATGTTACTGGCAACGGGCGATAGCTTACGCCACCTAGCCAAGAAATGGCGATCATCAATGTTGGTTGATGGACGATTTCAAAGGGTTTTTTCTTTCTGCTTGTTAAGTTCTCATTTTTTACCCTGTTCAATCGTTTTGTTTGGTTGTTCGCTTTTCGAGTTCAACAAATGTCCACAGTGCGCTTATTTCTTTTTTTCATATTTTGTCATATTCTTGCTTTATACTTCGAGGTAGAAGAGCATTGAAAAGTCCTGTTCTCTCTCATTCCCCACTAAATTTATGTTGTTTTTTGTTTGTGCTTTTTTTCCTAGATTTTGCACAGGGTATTAAAGGAGCGGTGCAACGATATTGAATTGGAATGTTCTTCACTTTACACGAGCTTACTGGCACTAGTGGGACTCAAGGATACTCGCACGCAACGCCACTGGCCAAGAAACTCCTTTGTTGCGGTGTAATTTCAAGGACAAAAGCGATCATTTTCATTCAATCTCTCCTTTGCAAAATTTGATGACGTAACGTGGGGACCGCAGTACACCCATATGACGATATCTGAATGTGGTTCATAGATTGGACCCGAGCATGGCGTGGTCGCTCGATTTGGGCTCGTGATAATTACTAGCTCGAGAAGCATTCGGGTAGTGGCCCGTGTCCAATCGTTGCAACGACGACAATAGCCGAGCCATAACAATGTCTGGAACTCAGCGCGGGTCCTGTGCTTTGCCAACCCCAGCGCGTGGCTATGATTAACATTGGCGGCATATAATCGGCTCCAGATCACGTGGCCGCTTGTTCTGGTTGCGAGTTGAGGGGGTGAACGCTGCTCGTTTTTCTTTAATTTTTTTTCTTGGACTTCTATTGCGTGGGGTGAAAAACGAACGCGTGTTTCATAGGTCATTTACGTCATGGATCCGTTCTAAGCGGTATTTGCGCAAAGTACAAAAATTGTTGCATCGCCCCTTTAAGCGTCACACTTTTTGCGTTGCTACCTTTCTTTTCTTTTTTCTTTTTTTCTTGGGGGGGATATTGTTTTGAGTGTGAACTTCTATCTCTACACTCCTATTGACTTCTTTCATTATTTAATCTTCGCAGTTGGAATTATTATTGCGATTATTCAAAATTTCAGAAAAATTTAGAGGTTGTCTTTTCGGGCGCTAGGCTTTCTACTCCGTCTGTTGCTTAAATACCAAGAAATACGCTCGGGAAATATCTCGCCTTAAGGTCAGCGACTACCGAACTTACATGAGTATGCAACAAAGAGCATCGCCTGAGCTGTAAAGATCGCATCGTGCTTTGGAACGCTAGTCCGCGATGCCTACATACGCATCGGCCGATAACCTCTTTTGTTCATTGGCGCGTCGTGTGCTGACTTTTCTCCGCTTGCACTACTGCTTTCCGCGGCTCGCTACAGTTCCCTTCATCTCGGGCACTTTCTTCTCTCGCAGTGTTGCGCTTGCTCGCAATTATGAGGCGGAAGCCTGCAAAGCGGAATTCCGGACTGCGCGCTGATAATTGGAGACGCTTGCCAACCTACAGTAACCCGCATCGACATCAACGCGACCGTTCAATCTATCTTATAATAAGCCGGCACCGAAGCGCGTTATACAAACAACAAGACCAAATATTCCAGCGTTCGTGAGGCGCGATACGGGTTATTGCACGCCATATTCAAGAGGAAATGGAGTTTGCGCGAGTGCTCGTGCAGACAAACCGGTTTCGCGGAGTCGCACGCAACTTTTTCTAAACTGCGAGAACTCTGATGTGAGATTTATCTGAACGACTCGGTTTCTTGCAACTTGTGAGTTATGTGAAGCACCGAACGGAGTAATTCTGTTCTCCAAAAGTTGCAGTGTGCGAGTGCATAGAGAGTATATAGAACTAACCACAACGCCCAAAATGGCGGGAAAAAAAAACGTAGATTCCTAGTTTTACAAATAAACGCAGTTACGTTTCTGCGACTGCTGCCGCTTTTCGAGCAACAGAAAGAGTCAAGAATATCTTTGGTTCACAGGTATTCCTCAAGTTGTTCCGCAAGCTCTAGACTCTCTTCAAACCTCGTCCACACATGCAAAACATTTTTTTTTTTTGGCAAACGCCATTGTTTAAACTTTTTGCGCATATCGCATTTGCACACGTGAAAAACTTTCTCTGATGAAGGGTGCGCGTTCGCAGCTGATGGTGCTCAAGGTGCGCAAACTGCACGTGCACCCATAGCGTAGACTGGATAGCCCGGAACTTGTCCGCAAGAGTAGTTTTATGTTTGTTTCTCTCTGCGTGCGAGTGAAGCCGAACCTACGAACCTTATTACGCTGCCCTCACCCATGCTTAGACTGCACGAGCGCGCGTGCTCGCTCTTCTAACTTCTGCTTCACAATGCACGAGGCTTCTCGAAGCTCCTGCTAGTAGTTGGGCCGTTCAATTGACCCGCACCTTCTGCGCCTGCGCAGAAAGTGTAGGGCAGTTTACTTCAGGTACGTGTATTGAGATACGACCGCAAGTACTCCACCCTGCACTTTTCTGCACCGGTGCACGAAGTGCAGGTAAGTCGAACGAGCTTGTTCTATAATCAGGGACAACTTTCTGTGGCGATGCAGTCAAAGCTATGGGCGCACGTGCGCTTGTGCATCTCGAGCTCCCGTTCAAGTTGTGCACGCGCGCTCTTCGCTTTTCAAATGCAACAAAGTTGTCCGTTATTACAAAAGCCAAAAGGTTTTCCACAAAAATAGTGTCAACGATCAAAACTCACGATGCGGTCGTGCAGAAATCCCTAGCGCGTCACTCGTGCCTGCGACCGTCGCACCTGCAGCAGCAACCGTCGTTATTCTCCCGAGGGGCAAGCAGCTGTGGCAACGTCGTGCTCGACGTGTGCACGACGGTTCACGCATCCGTTCCGGAGCACTCCGTGAAAAAAAAGAAACGCACGAACACAACCAATCACCAGGCGAACGGCGCGAACGCGGGGGCCAGAACCTCACTGAGCACGGAACTTGAACCGGCAGCTCCTTTTATACTGCCGGAGCAGACGACGCGCCGGGGGAGGAAACTGTTGCCGGCGCCCCTGGCGGATACCTCGCCAAACTGGGGCGGCGGCGGCGCTGCGAGGTGGAGCTCCTCTTTTTTCTTTCGTTCGGCCTCCTTCTTTTCCTCTCTAGGATTCCCGGGACTCGCGCATGCGTAATAATGTTAAAGCACATATGGCTTTTTTTTTTTGCCTTTTCAGGGTGTTTGGGCGCTGCTTTTCCTCATTTTCCCCTATTTTTCATTGGCTTGTTTCTTTTATATCGAAAGAGCGTTCAATTTCCGGGCGCTTCTTCTTTAATTCTTAAACGTTCCTTTTTTTAAGACTTTTTTTTTAATTGTTTTTCGAGCGTTCGTCTTGAATTCCAGGCTCCGCGAGAAAACGACCAGACGTTTCCTAAGCTCATTTCCAAGTCGCTTTTAGCAGATTATGACATCTGTCCCTAAAACGACGCGTGAAAAAAAATGCAGACTATAAAAGCGTTTAAAATAAGATCTACACACTGCGTGTTAAAGCTTCTCGGTTCTTTTTTTTTTTTTTTTAACGGGGTTACAGGGTGTATGCAAATGGACATTTCTGCAATCTCTCAAGGCCACAGAATAAACCCTCCAATTATCGCTGAAAAGAAAATGGTGACGGCCATCGAGGGACTCGGACGGGAGGGGGAACATTTATCGACGCCCTCTCGGTATGGTGGCGACATCTGGCGCCTGTCTCGTCGTTATCTCAGGATGCACGCTTTGGCGTTTCTAGAAGGGACGTGCTTCGAACGGTCCTCCTTTTAATTTTATTTGTTTTTTGTGTCAGCAGTTGGACAGGCATTTAGGCTGTAAAACACAAGCCCGTTCTTACTTCTGTTCCTCTTTCTATTTTATTCCCATTCCCCGTAAAACATTAAACTCTGCACCTCTATTTGAAGACGCATATGTCCTATCTGTCACCCTTTTATCATTTATTCGACAAAATCATCGTAGCCTTGGGCTTTCCCCGCGTCTTTGCCATATTCAAGTTTTCCGCCACTCACCAAATGCTTAAACCGTATTTGCCCGACTCCAGTGAGCGGACTATACATTTTTAAAAGTTGATTGGGGTTGTGGGGATATTTATACAACGTGTAGTTGGTCAGCCATTTTAAAGTTGCGACGAGTCACTCGCTGTAGATGAGCAATTTAGCCAGTGCGGTACAACCGCTAGCCTGGGGTCTTTAACGTGCACCACGCAGTAGTGATACACGACCGCACGCCGGTACGATGCTCATCCAGATCGAAACGGGCAGGGGTGGGGCTCGAACCCAGGGATCCTGGGTTCTGCAGCGCGAGCTTTCGCTCCACGCGCGTCGAGCTGGGTGTGCGCTTTAGCCCACTCGGCCACCGATCCCCCCTTTTAAAAGTTGAAATCGTACGCACGGCGCACTTTCTACTACAGGTGCAAACTATACAAAGAATTGTTGTTTTTCTTTACGTGCATAATGGGTGTATGCAAATGGACATTTCTGCAATCTCTCAAGGCCACAGAACCCTCCAATTATCACTCAAAAGAAATGGTGACGGCCATTGAGGGACTCGGACGGGTTTGGGGAACATTTATCGACGCCCGCTCGGTATGGTGGCGACAACTGGCGCCTGCCTCGTCGTTATCTCACGATGCACGCTCTGGCGCTTCTCGAACAGACGTGCTTCAAACGGTTCTTTTTTTTCTTTTTTTTCTTTTGTTTTCAGCTGGACAGGCACGTAGGCTGTAAAACACAGACCCTTTTTCACTTCTGTTCCTCATTTTCTTATGTTATTCCCCTTCCCCGCAAAACTATACACTCTTCACCTCTATTTGAAGACGCATATGTCCTTCTGTCACCCTTTCGTTATTTACTGTATTCGACAAAATCATCGTAGCCTTGGGTTTTCCCCGCGTCTTTGCCATAGTCAAGTTTTCCGCCACTCACCAAAATTTGCCCGACTCCAGTGAGCGGACTATACATGTTTAAAAGTTGAAATCTTACGCACGGCGCACTATCTACTGCAGGTGCAAGCTATACAAAGAATTGTTTTGTTTTTTTACATGCATAATGGGTGTACGCAAATGGACATTTCTGCAATCTCTCAAGGCCACAGAACCCTCCAATTATCACTCAAAAGAATTGGTGACGGCCATCGAGGGCTCGGACGGGTTTGGGAAACATTTATCGACGCCCGTTCGGTATGGTGGCGACATCTGGCGCCTCTCTCGTCGCTCTCGGCGGACGGCACCACGGCGGGACTTTAGGATGGCGGAAGAAACGAGACCCTGCCGAGTTTAATGAGTTTAATTGGTTTCTTGTTTAGGTCTGTCTTGTTGGTGCTTGTGTCTGTGCGAGTGAGTGATAGTGGAAGCGTGCATTGACCACCATTAAGCGCCGGACGACGAGGCGGAGCCTCGGAGACGGAACTCTAAAACGACAACCACAGCTCGGACCCGCGATACTGAGGCCGGGAACCACGGAACGGCCAGACAACCAGCTGGTGAGAGAGGGACGAAAAACTTTTGATTAGTCTGATCAGAGAACACGCAAGCATGGGCACTGAGGAGCAGCCGTGGTCGGCGTTGATCACGGTGTGCAGCGAGTGCGCAGGATGCTCCCTCACTGAACAGGTGGGACGGAAAGAGGATGATGGCGAGGCTGAGAGCTACAAATGCAGACCGTGCATGCGAATTGCGATGCTGGAGCAGGAGCTGGAGCAGAGAGCGGAAGAGGCCATGGAGAGGCACACGCGAGAACTGAACCAGAAGTTTGGGAACGCGTTAGAGGCCATGCACCAGGAGTTGGTGACAAGAATGACAACCAGGGAGCACACAACGTTGTTGGAAATACAGGACTTGGAAAAACGGCTCTCTCAATTGACGAAGCTCCTGGAGGACCTCAAACAAAAAGAGCAGAGAGGACAGCAAATGGGATTCGGCAACCCAAGAGCATCACAAGAACAAGACAGATCATTTGCCCTGGAGGGAAGGGAAACACCCACCGAAAAAAACAAGGAAATGCCTGAAACACCCACACCAGGGAACAGACGACGGGTGATGGTGGTGGGCGACTCCAATGTAAACCGCTTTAAGCGTAACTACCTACGAAAAGTCTCGAGGGATGAGAGGGTGCAGGTGATTCCTCTCCCAGGAAAGGGTGTGAAGGAGGTGAGAGAAGTGATTGAGGCTGCAAAGCCAGATGACTCCACCATGGTTATAGTCCACGCTGGGCTCAATGACTGCCTTAACTTGAAGTCCCTCGACGAGACCATCAAGACAATCGAGCAAATGGCAACCGAGCTCCCCAGAGCAGCCATTCACATCTGCACGCAACCCGAGATCACAGCCATGGGCAAGGCCACACTGGAAAACCTCAGGGAGTACAATGACCGCCTGGAAACGCTGTGTGCCAAGGGACCAGAAAACCTGGAGCTGGTGGACTTACGTTGGACGAAGGAGAAAATAAACTATCCATTCAACATCGAACACTACACCGAAGCAGCCAGCGAGGCGGTGGGTGGACAACTGGCCAAGCGCACACGGGCTTTTTAGCCAGAGGCAAACGAGACCTGACAGAGACAATGACCAGAAAGTCGCAGGTGAGAAGGGCCGGGAGCACTCCCAACAACGCACCACAGGGAAGAGAGCAGGCCCAATGGGGAAAAAAGGGACATTTGAAGTTGCCATACAGAAGGCCAGGATGGCAAGCCATAGGAATGGGGCGGAGATCAGACCATGCAGCCCCCTGGGACAGCCAGGACAGGAGTTGCCCATGCCATGGGGGGCAGAGGTGGGAACAAGACCAGGGAACACCATTGTGGACCAAATGGGAGAGCCCTCATTACAGGAAGTTGGCACACCCAAGAACCAGGTACTGAAGAGGAGGCGAGCCGGGACAAGACGAAGTAAGAGGAGAAAACAATCGGAGGCAGTCAAAATCGGGGTACTCAACATGCAAGGGGAAGTCGACTAAAATGGGAGGAAATTCAACACAATGCAGAAAAGGAAGAAATTCAAATATATGCAGTAACCGAGACCCACCTGCGAGAACAAGAGAGGCCCCAGCTAAACGATGAATGGGAATGGAGAGGCAGTAACAGAGCAAGCAAGGAAAAAAAGGGAGGAGGAGTAGGCTTCATGATACTACACAAAAAGATTGAATGCAACGAGACACATCAGGAAAAGAATTGCAGGGAACATACATGGATATCTGTAGCATTAAAAGGAAATAGAAAACTAAACATATGCACAGTCTACATGGCTACGGCAAAAGAAGACCAGGCGTGGAATACCTCCATTTACGAGTGCATCTCAAAGGATATCTGCACAACTTTTGAAAATGAGCCGATCATGATTGTGGGAGACTTCAACTGTCATATACTGGAGCTGGATGGCCGAGAAAGCGGAGCAGCAGGACTGAGAAAACTAGTTAAGAAACATGACTTAAGGATAGTCAACCTGGAGCCAGAGTGTGAGGGAAAAGCAACATGGAGCCGCAGAAATCAGCAGACAGCAATTGACTATGTGCTCATAAGTAATAATGCAAGCAGAATGAACATAAAAATTGACTCCATGCACATCGATGAGAGCAAGGTAAACAGCTGCGGCAGTGACCACAACAGAATCCTGATAAAACTTAACACCAAAAATCAAAGACAAAAAAGGAAACAAAGATGCACAGTCAGGAAAGCCACTGGAAGCTAGGAGCAGAAGAGAAGATAGATGAATTTGCATCAGAACTGGAGAAAAAAATTCAAGCAGAGAACACATATGAAGAACTTATCAGTTTAATCTGCAAAACTGCAAACAAACATATAGGGAAAACCAGGAAAGGAAGGCGACAAAACCGAAAACCATGGTTTGACAAGGAAGTAAAGGATGCAATCAGGAGGAGGCAAGAGATCAACAAACAACACAGGTGGGCACAGCGTAAAGGCTATCCTCCAGCACGGGTTGACTACCTGTGGGAATGCTTTGAAGAACAAAAAGCACAAGTCAAGGCACTAGTAGCTGCAAAAATAGAGCAGTTCAGCAGGAAGACGGAAGAAGACATACTAAAAGAAGGGAAAAAGGCTAGCGAAAAATTTTGGAAACTAATTACTTCGATGCAGACCCAATCGAGTAGAAAAACGGACCAGGCACCAATACTACAAAAAAATGGCAAAGACCTAGAGGACAAGAAAGAGGCAGAAGACTGGCTAACCGAATATTTTACACAACAACAACAAGTCCTAAAGCGAATTCCAGAGGAGGCAAACAGTGGATCAAAAACCACTGAGAGTAAGAAAAGACAAGAGCACTCCATAATGGACCCCATTACGAGCATGGAAATGAAGAGGCAAATAAAAAGGCTGAAAAACCGAAAGGCAACAGGAGCAGATGATATCCCCAACGAGTTCATCAAGGCACTAAAAAAAGAGGCACAGGACAGCCTCAGGACATGCTTTAATACAATACTCGAATCGAAGGAAATCCCGGAAAACTGGAAACAAGCAAAAGTAAAGCTAATACCCAAAGGAAAACAGGCAAACCCAAAAGACCTGGGAGCCTACAGACCAATATCAATCATAAGTAATGTCTGCAAGTTGTTCACCAGTATAATTAACTATAGACTGCAGAATATCTGTGAAAAAAATGCCATGTTAGTACAAGCTCAGAATGGATTCCGGCAAAACAGAAGAACAAGTGACAACTTATTCACTTTAACCCAGGCAATAGAATTAAAAAACACACAGAACTCCAAGCTGTACCTGGCGTTTCTGGATATGGAAAAAGCATACGACGCAGTACCACATCAGAGACTCTGGACAAAAATCAGAAAAAGTGGCATCGATGAGAACAGCGTGAAACTCCTGAAGGGCCTATACAGGGAATGTGAGGCCTGCTACACACTAGGAGAATACAATTCAAGACCAGTGCCGATCACTATTGGACTGAGGCAGGGGTGCCCCCTGTCACCAACACTGTTCAATGTATATATCAACGACCTCCTCGGGCGACTGGAGGAGGAGGGAGCCGGGCTGCGCCTCAGCACGATCACCAAGGATGGAGACGAAGACTACACACGCATCCCATGCCTGGCCTTTGCGGACGATGTGGTACTCATGGCGGAAACGGCAGCAGATATGCAACACCTGATGAACATCTGTACGGAAGAAGCATCGAGGGACAACTTTAAATTCAACGCCGAAAAGACACAGTGGATGAGCTTCAACACAGAAGGCGACCAGGACTTTTATTTGCAAAACCACATAGTCAAAAAAACAACCAGCTACAAGTACCTTGGTGTAACCATAACTAGTGATAAGGACTATCTGGCTCAACATGAAAGGAACATGGTAGCAAAATCAAACCAGTTGAAGGGGGCAGTGTGGCACCTTGCCAGACATTCATACAACAAGTATTCGGTGGGCAGGATTCTCTGGAAAACTCTAGCAGTCCCGGCTGTTACCTACGCCAATGACGCACTCACATACAGCGCGGCCGGGATCAAAGGCCTGGACCGACACCAGTACGAGCTGGGGAGGTGGCTACTGGGAGGAAGCAGCTGCACGGCTAACACAGCAGTGACAGGTGAGATGGGTTGGTCCACGCACCAAAACAGAGAGGCCAGATCCAAGCTGCAGTACATGGGAAGACTGAAATTCCTTCCGGAAGAGAACTATGCACGAAGAATGTATTACCACATTAGATACAAGGGAACCAGAACAAATTGGATAAAGAAGCTAAAAGCCATAGACTCCGAGTACAGTGGGAATACCAACAGGCAACAGGCGACCACGGAGAGAGAATGGGCCAGAACAATTCGCAAAGAGGTGACACAGGCCGGAATCCAGCAGTGGCAGAGGGCGATCCAGAGGAAACAGAGCCTCGAGCTCTACCGAAGGCACAAGAGTGAGCCGGCTCCGTACCACCGATATAGGGGAGACAGAGCCAGCGCCCTGCTTTTTCAGGCGCGAACGGGCTGCCTCTTGACCCAGAGCCGGAAGTGCGAGCTGTACGGGGACGACCCAACCTGTCGACTCTGCGGAGAAGAAAACGAGACAATCGAGCACGTCGTCAGCCGATGCAGACGTCTCGTACACACCAGGAAAAACTCTCCAGGCGACAGCTTGGAACGTGCGCTGGGACTCACGGATGCAGACGACGGCGCGCAGAGGGAAACGGAAGACACGGGGCGTCGCCTGGTGGTGTGGGAGAGACTTTGTCGCAACACGAAAACGGAAACTCAACGGCCGTAGACTTCGAAGTGAATCTCCACTAAGTGAACACTTTATTTTATTTTACTATTGAACCAGAGGTATTCTTCCAGAGTACCCGCCCTGATCCAAAAGGGTCTTGGTTCACCTGACTGACTGACTGTTATCTCAGGATGCACGCTCTGGCTTCTCGAAGTGACGTGCTTCGAACGGTCCTCCTTTTATGATTTCTTTTCTTTTTTTTTTTGTCAGCAGTTGGACAGGCATTTAGGCTGTAAAACACAAGCCCGTTCTTACTTCTGTTCCTCTTTTCATTTTATTCCCATTCCCCGTAAAACATTACACTCTGCATTTGAAGCCGCATATGTCCTTCTGTCAGCCTTTTATCATATATTCGATAAAATCATCGTAGCCTTGGGCTTTCCCGCGTCTTTGCCATATTCAAGTTTTCCGCCACACCAAATGCTTAAACCGTATTTTCCCGACTCCAGAGAGCGGACTATACATGTTTAAAAGTTGAAATCTTACGCGCGGCGGACTGCCTACTTTTTTCTATATCGCTCACTATGAATAGACGGAACGGATCTTGTGAACGGCAGAGTAGGTTAATGATAATTTATGCTCGGTAAAATATTCTTTGTGAGCTAATAAACCAGGCAGTTACCAAAGCGTGCCTTGTATGGGAATTTTTTCGTGTAGACTATGTGCCGGGCGCGAACTATCTAAGGAAAAACTTTTTTCTTCAGCCGAAATTTGCCTCTGGAGATTACACACCGGAAAATACGCTACATTATAGGCTAGAGTGCCTTCATGTTCGCTTTGCCTGGACATGAAGGCACCCTATTATAGGCCGTTTGCAGAAACAGCCTCCGCGCAACGCTTTATGGGAAGTTCCACGGCCAGGAGCACGTGACACCGAAGAGAGGGGAGATTGAGAGGGCGTCTAAAGGTGTATTCACGCGGTGGACTTTCCCCCGGACCCGTTGCTACAAAATCCGTGACGTCACCTTTCCTGCGGTTCAAAACCTGCCAGTGCCATGTTCGGAGCAAAAAAAAGCATATACGAAGCTGCAGAGCCGGTCCGCGGACCGCAGGAACGCGTCCGGGCCGGGACAAGTCCGCGGACCTGAGAAATGTTGTGCATCACGCAAACGTCTCCGGTAAAGCCCCTTTATAAAAGCGTTTTTTACAAGTACCGCCAAACAGTGTTGTGGAAACGCGCGACACACATGCCACGAGGGAATGCTCCGCCGCCATTCGCTTCCAAGGGCCGCTCATTTCAGTGCACCGCCGCCATTTGCTTCAAGGGCCGCTCGAGACACATGCCTCGTGCGCTGGCGCAATAGACCGATCTCACTAAGCGTTCGGCGCATGCGTGACGCCGCCATAACTGTTCTCAGGGGGCAGACGGCGGCGCACACGGGAGTTCGTGCCTTCTCGTGCTTTACCGCGCAGTGCTCCAGCGAGGTTGTCGCACGTGCAGCTAATTTCCTGGAGGCTGCGGCTGCGGCAGCGGTGGGTAGTAACTGGCCGTGAGATCGGTCTTTGACGCTACTTGCAAACAAAGCATGGCGAACGCATGGGTTTGTCTCCAGACGCGCTGCGAATTTTCCAAATACGTTCTATTCGCGCTTTTTCCTGCTTCGCCGAGGTCCGCTGCTGCAGGTCCGCGGAATCACTGCACAAACCCTCTCTCCCTCTTTCTTTTGTCTTCTTTTTCATGAATTATTTTTAGCGTTGGTTTTTCTGACTTTTGTTTGGTTGTGTTTTATGCACCATTCGAAAATTTTGCAAGTCCTCAGCCTATAGCGTGCGATCTCCTCGGCCCAGCACGCGTATGTTCGTCGCTTCGGAAAGCGCGGGCAAATCACGCACCGTACTCCCGAACACTGAAAACGGAACCGGCCGGGAACCCTATATCAGGAAAGGTTTGTACCATTACCGTGTGATATATTTTTTTAATGAAAACAAAATGTTTAAGAGAAACCGCTGGCTGAACGCCGTCTTCGCTAGGCGTTTGTCGAGTTCGGCGGACATTACAGGAATGGATAACCGCCACAGTTCATTGAGCAATTAACTAAGATTCGTTAAGTATTCTTTGTAATTCTTGAAAATAAACATTTGGTTTCCATTAGAAACTTGTCCAGCATCATCGAAAACCGCTAAATCATTTTAGAACACTTGAAACACGTGGGTAACGCGGGGGTGCACCAAAGTTACTACTCGTGCAGCAGGCGGAAAGCCAGCGGCGAGGAAACTCGGAAAATAATCCACTAAATCCGAGTTTTACTGACGCTAGCTTTGCGCCTGCTCTGCTGCACAAGTGCTGACTGACTTTGATACATACCCCGCATCTTCAAGAGCGCTTCAAATTGTTCTAAAATTGACTTATTTAGTGGTTTTCGATGATGGTCAGCAAGTTTCAATTCGATCTTTCAATTCATCTTTATTGACTCCAGTTTGGAGAAGGAGACAGGGAAAAAAGCTACATTGCGCAGCTTGATAGATCCCTGCCTCCCCTACGGACTTGTGCAAATTAGTCGGCACTTGCAAAAACAAGGCATGATACAGCTTTTGATATCATGAACAAAACTGAACTTCGAAAATATTATCTGTTGTTAAAATACAATTGTCTAATTTGGTGATTTGAAATATTTTCTATGTGAATATTGTTTTTAATGAGTTCATTAATGGTAGATGGCGCAGTATACTGGAGCATTTGGAAATCCGTAATTGGTCCTGGGACGCGGCACTCTCCAGTGCTCTGGACTACGCGTATGATAAAACGAAGTTTTTAACCAGCGAAGCTAAATGGAGGAATGGTTTGTTATTATAATAAATACAATCATTATATTTCTGGATTAATGTCTGTGTATATAAGTCAAAAACACGCATTACCTTAAAATTTTAGAATAAAATATCGGCATGAGTATTATATGGTACATTGGCTGCTTATTTTTGTAAGCGTAAGATCTTTTTTTTGTGCGATGTATAATCTGTCTAGGTTTATTTTTGTCATATTGCCCCATACAAACTGGCAGTACTTTAAATGTGAAGCAAATTATGAGTTACATAAAATAATCGTTACCCTTCCTGGTAAACCGAAAATTATGTTTATAAATAATATATGTTATTTTTGATCGTTCCACCTCATGTATTAACTAAAGAACACCCTAGTATTCTTACCCTTGGAACAACTTGTATGGTAGATGTACATAACTTAAGTGCAAAAATAGTCTAAAAGCCGGGAGATGTCATGATTAAAATAAGAACACCGACTTCACATAACAAGAAAAACAACTTCATTAAACGTTTCGCCTCCCATGAGGGAGGCATCATCAGTACATACACAGGAATGAGAGAGCTTCGGTCAACGCAGTCCTATTTATCGGGAAGGTCCATATAAGCTTCCGGGAGGGGCCACGGTTCTTGTTGCACGCCGTCTTATCTCCGCGGATGAACCATGACTCAAGTAGTTTGCGTGGGCCCCACCTATCCTCCTTCGCCAAGGTCGTCGCGGCTGTGAAGTCAAAAATGTGTCCTGCGGTCCACGCGTGGTCGACCAGCTCCGTCTTGAAACGGGTGGCGTTCGTGGAATACTTGACGTCACGTTGGTGTTCTTTCATCCTGGTTATCTTGTTGCGTCCGGTCTCCCCAATGCTGCGAAGAGCCGCAGTCCTGGCAGGGGATCTTGTACACAATGCCTTTCTCCGTATCCGCAGGGGTGGGGTCCTTTGGCTCAGACACAATGCTTACACACAGTTCGAATACCTACGGGTTTTAGGGCGCGGCTTAGCGACTCAGACACCCCCTGACGTACGGAATGCACAAGACATTACGTTCTTTGTCGGCTGGATTGGAGTGCGTTTTTCGTTTCGTCTGGTTGATTACCTCATCTACAAAGCGCCGGGGTGGTTTCCTTTTGCAGAGACTCTTGTACACGTGCGAGCTCATTAGCGCAATAGGTCGCGTTAAGCGCGGTCCAAACCAACGCTTCTTTTTGCGGCTGTAGGCCGTGAGCGAAAGGATGTGACGCATTTCGTGTCGTTTTTGCTGTTTCCGGGCGCGCTTTCTGAGTCAGAACCGTGCGGTCTGGTTTGGACGATGCCAGCTTCGGGCGAACGCGCACGCGCACGCAGGCACGAGCAACGGGCACGAGCGCACTCTGGCGGTAGAAGCGCAACTGCGACGGACTCGCCGGCCAGACGGCGAAGAAACGCGCAGGCCGGAACCAGCTGCCCTCCACCGATTGGCCGGGAGAGAGAGCGTCCGACTACGTCACAACGCGTCTTCGTGCGCTTTCAGGAATAAGTTAAGATCGACCAACTTTTTTGTGCGCGTCCGGAAGAAGCAAAGAACCGGCGCGACGGCGCGAAATACGTCACATCCGCCCGACCTACAAGCGCAAAAAGAAGCGTGGTTTGGACCGCGCTTTAGAGGGTACAGTGTTTGATCTGTGAACAAAAGTTCGTACAACAGACTTCTATGCAGCCGACAGAGAACGTAATGTCTTGTGCATTACGTAATGTCTTGTGCAGTGCCAATCAAACCCGGGTCTCCGCGGTGCGAGAAGAGCACGCTTCCCGATGCCGCGGCGGCTCCACGTTTCCGGCTGACTAAAGTTATGCCTAGTTTATGCGTCATGCTTTCGCATTGCCACACGTAAGCACTCTTGAAGGGTTTTAAAGGATCTGTTATTTGATTTATAACTGAATCATAACCTAAACGGGCATGCTTACTGGGGAAAAAATGCGCACTGTGTTCAACAATAAAATTATGTGAAAGTTGATTGGCCGTTCCTAAAAACACGTTCAAGTCATCGCTTGCGGAGCATCAAGATTTAGGTGGAATAGGATATGTAGCTATTTACTCTCGAATGGTCTAGGCTACGTTCAATTAGTTTCACACTTCTATGGGACGCCCAATAAAACGTTCCTCGTTCAATTTCGAAAGTGATCTGCCACTATTCCTCCACCTCCAAAATTACCAACCACAATATATATATATATATATATATATATATATATATATATATATATATATATATATATATATATATATATATATATATATATATATATATATATTGTTAGGAAGGAAGAAGAAGAGAGGCTCAACCGAAAAGGCCCCGCGCATCTCGAGCAGCAGCGGAAACGCTCGA